>JAWZYT010003853.1:80000-122438 GCA_034508575.1 Petrolisthes manimaculis | reverse complement strand
GTACACTCGTGATACATAATTTCTGACCAGAGTGTGAGGAGCAGAAAGCTTCTAATCGCCTGGTATTGCTCATTTCCCCCCACCCAGTACACCTATAGAGGCTGAGTTCGAATGCAGGCTGGGTATATATGTGTGTGTGTGTGTGTGTGTGTGTGTGTGTGTGTGTGTGGTGCCTGCGTTCGAATGCAGGGTATGTGCTGTGTCTGTATGTGTGTGTGTGTGTGTGTGTGTGTGTGTGGTTTCTTTTTGATTTCAGTTGATTGTTCTTTCTTTTATTTCTTCTTTGGGTTTTTTCTGGTAGTTCCTTTTGTTGTTTAGTTATTTTGTTTTGTTTTTTTTTTATGTATTGTGTTAGTGTTTATTCTGATGTGTTGAAATCTTTAAGTTATATTATATTGTGGTTTCGAATGAGGTTTCTTGTTTAGAGTGTGTGCATAAGCTTCTTATCGCCTGGTATTGCTCATTTCCCCCCTGTACCTATAGGCTGATTCGATGCAGGCTGGTATATATGTGTGTGTTTTGTGTTAGTTGTTTGTGTGTTTGTTGTGTGTTTGTTTTGGTGCTTCTTCTGTTCTGTTGTCTGGGTTATGTGTTGTGTTTGTCTGTTTTGTGTTGTGGGTGCCTGCCGTTCGTCTCTGGTCAGGGATTACGTATCACGAGTGTACATTAGAACGCCTTGATTCTTCCACAGTATGCCAGGAAGCTTGACCAGATTTAACTAACCAAAACAAATGGTGGCCGTGCAGTTTGTTGGAGCCACTGTAGCTTTGAGAAAACAAGTTACTCCCCACTTACCACCGCTGTATTAAAGGCAGGCAGGAACCCGCTATGTAGTTTTGCCTCCTATATTCCTATCTACATGCTTCCTTTACTTTCTGACTGGTGAACTATACTCGGTGAACAATTACACACACACACGCGCACACATACACATTCACCTTTCCAACCACACACACACCTTCTTATCCAACACACACACACACACACACGCACACATACACATTCACCTTTCCATCCACACACACCTTCTCTTCTTACCCAACACACACACACCCACACACACACACACACACACACATTCACCTTTCCATCCACACACACCTTCTTACCCAACACACACATACCCACACACACAACTAACTAACTATATCATTAACCTATACCCCCACCAACCTATCCATTACTATCCCCATCCCTATCCAACTATGTAAACAAGACACACACTTTGCTATACACTCGCCTTCCTATCCACCACACACACACCCACCCTCTCATCTAACTAACACTATCCTATACACACCCACCTACCATCCCATCACTTCCATCCCTATCCAGCTACCATGATACACACACACACCCCAACTACCCACCCATCCACCCACTCATCCATGCAGTCATCCCTCAAACCCATTTAACCTACCGTACCTGCCTACCTTCCCATTACACGTTACCCCTGCAATATATGCTTGCTGGCTTCTCTTATCCTCTCCTCTGCCTTGCCTCGTGTCTCAGTAGAAGCCTCTCCTCTCCTCTCTTCTCATATCCTCTCCTCTGTCTGCCTTCCCTTGCCTCGTGTCTCAGTGGAAGCCTCTCCTCTCCTCTCCTCTCCTCTCCTCTCCTCTGCCTTGCCTCGTGTCTCAGTAGAAGCCTCTCCTCTCCTCTCTTCTCATATCCTCTCCTCTGCCTTCCCTTCCCTTGCCTCGTGTCTCAGTGGAAGCCTCACCGCATCAACATACTCTTTACCGCTTGTTAATTACGGGGTGAAATTTCGGGGTCCCTAATGATTAACAGCTGTTCGTTTGGAGAGTAAATTGTAAAAGATGCCCGTACGAATTATGCAAAAGCGTCTGTGTGTGTGTGTGTGTGTGTGTGTGTGTGTGTGTGTGTGTGTGTGTGTGTGTGTGTGTGTGTAGCTCCTGGAACCGATTATCCTATATGCGTTTTTCATTCCTTCCTTCCCCCCCACCATTCCTTCCTTCTTGGGGTTATAAAGGTGGTCATTCTTTTTAGGTACATACATTGGAGTGCCTTGATTCTTCCTAAGTATGCCAGGAAACAGGACGAGAAGGACAAAAATAATAAGATAAGATAAGATAAGATAAGATAAGATATACTTTATTGTCTTATTGCATTATATATACAATGAGAAATTTGTTGTGGTGAGAGCTCCATACAGTATTGGACAATGAATCTGTTGCTTGGAAAAATAGTTTGGAGGATTCAGTTGCTCCAGATTTACCAACACAAAACATCCCCCTTTAAGTACCCTGTGATCGTGTATATAATAATAATGAACCTTTTGGTGGCTTCTGATTCCTCCTGACTATGCCACGAAACAAGCTCCTTCTATATAGTGTAGTGTTTCGTGGCAATGATTGAAGGACTCGCTAACCTCCAATGTTCTGACTACATCACAGGGTCCTTAAGGGGGAGTGGGAGTAGGGGACAGGCTTGGGGGGGTTATGGGGGGGTGCGGGAATAGGGGACAGGCTTTCTACCAATCCACCCAACCCCAAGCCTGTCCCCCTAATCCCTCACCCCTGAAAACCCCCCGACCCCCCAAACCCCTCCCAAGCCTGTTCCCCTATTCCCGCACCCCCTTTAAAAGAGACCACACAGAGAGATCTCATACGTACGACAACACAGCACTGCGATCCTCCAATCACAACACAACATTCACTCACTCACTCACTCACGTCAGGGTGTGTCCAAATTGTCGTACCGCAGATGAACCTCGTTGTTGTTGTTGTTGGTGGTGGTGGAACTTTGGCAAACATTATGACAAAATATAGAATGATAATGATGGAGCAAAGTTTTTTTTTATTTTTTTTTATTAATTGTACCGTTAGCGTCAATCAAGAGGCATGCAACTATATATACAAGTAGACAGAATCCATGAGAATCAAATTACTACACACACACACACACTCACACTCACACACACACACACTTACACACACACACACACTCACACACACACACACACACACACACACACACACACATATATCTTGATAACATAGCAGAATGAAGTACAAGCACGCAGACAAACAATTGCATTAAAAAGGTGAAGTTGGATTACAGGAATAGTTAGAGTGGTGCATTGAATTTAAAAGAGAGAGAGAGAGAGAGAGAGAGAGAGAGAGAGAGAGAGAGAGAGAGAGAGAGAGAGAGAGAGAGAGAGAGAGAGAGAGAGAGAGAGAGAGAGAGAGAGAGAGAGAGAGAGAGGAAAAAAAAAAGAGAGAGAGAGAAAGAAAGAGAGAGACAGAGAGAGAGAAAATAAAAAGAGAGAGAGAGGAAAAAAAGAGAGCGAGAGAGAAAAAAAGAGAGAGAGAGAGAGTGAGAGAGGACCCTGAGACACACACACAGGCAGATAGATAGATTGATTGGGTTTCCCCGAGGTTGAATGAAGTATGGTGTAATTGTGGGAATGAAGAAGTGGGACACAAACAAACTCCGGGAAACTGTGAGAGTGAGGTAGAAAAAAAGTAAGTAATGTTGTCTGGCCTCACAAGAAACATGTACTCACTCGTGATACCTAATTTCTGACCAGAGTGTGAGGAGCAGAAAGCTTCGAATCGCCTGGTATTGTTCATTTCCCCCCACCCAGTACACCTATAGAGGCTGAGTTCGAATGCAGGGTGTGTGTGTGTGTGTGTGTGTGTGTGTGTGTGTGTGTGTGGTGTCTGCCGTTCGTCTCTGGTCAGGGATTTCGTATCACGAGTGTACCGGTATACCTTTTAAAGGGAGAGAAGGTAAGAGGAAGCAAGTCTGACTAAGAGAGTAGGAGGAGTTGAAAAGGCCCCGAGGCAGACAGACTGTGTAATGACAACATCAGGTAGTGGGGACACACGTGTTAAGGGACCTTGTCTTGTAGTCAGAAAATTGGAGGTATAGGAGTCCTTCAAATATTGCCACGAAACACTACCTATATGGAAGGAGCTTGTTTCGTGGCATGGATAGGAGAATTCAGAAGCCTCCAATTCTCATACACGATCACAGGGTCCTTAATGACTGACTGCATGGGGGAACAACATAACCTCAGTGACTCCAACACCAGCTACCTATGTACACCTTCCTTGATCCCAGCCCAACCAACAACAACACCCTCACCTACCTTGACCCTACCTATCATTCACTATAACCACACACACACACACACATACACTCCTTGATCTCGTACCTATCATTCACTATAACCACACACACACACTCCTTGATCTCGTACCTATCATTAACTATAACCACACACAAACACACACACACACACACACTCCCTAGACCTACCTCAAGGCCACCCCACCCTGTCTTAGTTTAAAACCCTCCTGCCTCACACACACACACACACACACACACACATTCTCTCTCTCTCTCTCTCTCTCTCTCTCTCTCTCTCTCTCTCTTTGAGAGAGGGCCCTTACTGGAGCTCTATGAACCCTCCAAATAATCCAGGCCACAAAACGTTTCAGTGTTTCTAATAGGGAATCTGTTGCCTGGAGTAGTTTGGAGGGTTCATAGAGCTCCAGTAAGGGCCCTCAAATTTTTTTAAACTAAGGCCTAGTCTGACCTATAATGTGGCTTTACCTGCATGCCAAAGGGTAAGCAACATCCTATCCTATATCCTACCCTCACTTTGAAACATCCTTACTCCATCCTACACTTGTTCCTCACTCTCCATCCTCTCACACTTCACTTCCCCTGCAACAAACATAGCCTCTCCTCTTCCTCTACCCTTCCAACCCCGTGTATCCTGTCAGGCAGAGCAGAGGCAGCAGGGAGACACAGGCAGGAATGGAGGAGGGAAGGTGATAATATTGGAAACGTGATTGTATACAGCCACGAACACTAAAAAATTAGTATATACAGTTTTAGTTGGTTGAAATTTTGAACAGTCTATCCCTCCACCCATTCACCAACGAACTACATAATTCCAATGAAGATCTTATTGTACAGTTGCCAAAAAAGGTATTGCGACAAATCTTGATAGAACTTTAACCCTAGTAATATCCACAAGTATTTGTAGGGACTATAAGCATGTATAACAGAAGGAAATATACATATCCTTCTGTAATACATACTTATAATCCCTACAAACAACTGTGGACATTAATATATTTAATGTTGTAGCAATAGTTGTCGCAATACCTTTTTTGGCAACTGTACATTTATCATTTACTGTCTCTAGGTATTCGAAGCACACCTGGTTACTTAGTAGTGCTCGCGAGTGTACAGTAATGTTGGGCTTTTTTTTTCTATCTGTATCGACGCCTATAGTAAAGTCAATGATACTATAGTGATATACCGGTATACTATAGTGTTATATAGTTATAACATGTTTCTTTAGTATGCACAGTAGCTACTTTAGTTTTAGTTTTTGTATACAATGCAAAAGAATAACCACCTCCAGTGGAATAAAATTATTATTATTATTATTATTATTATTATTATTATTATTATTATTATTATTATTATCCTTCTCTCTAATATCTTGCAGCTGAATAATAGTAGGGAGTACTTGGGCAAACAATATTCCTCTAAAACATCTGTGAAGCTCGTGTTGTTGTAGATCTACGTAATTGTCAGTCCCAAGACCAACTAGGTATTATTCTATTGGTCTTGGTGAGGCCTATATGATATCGTAGTTACCGGGGATTCAAGACCAGTGAATTTATTGTGTGTAGGATATAGTATACTAAAGTTGATGTAGCACACTTTGTCATAATTATCACCCTAAGAGCAGCGAAGGAGGGAGGAGGGAAGGAGGGTCAGAGAGCAGCGAAGGAGGGAGTACAGGCCTGGATAGATTGAGGAAGTATATAGAGAAGTGGCAGTGCATGAATGGACGGGAAAAAAATAACCAGGACAAATGAATGAATTGGACAGAATAAGAAAAAATCAAACAAGCAGGGCAGGGCAGGACAGAGCAGAACATGGGGATACGGTACTGAAGGGCAGGGCAGGGCATGGGGACACGGTACTGAAGGGCAGGGCAGGGCAGGGCAAGAAATAACAGGACAGGGATGGAGGAGACACGGGCAGAACAAAGCCTAGAAGGGCTGGGCAGGTAGGCTATGTACAGCCATAGCAGAGCCCAAGGAGTGTTGGAGAGGAACTAAACAGAGTTTTAAAAAGTGAGTCTTCTAAACCTCTCTCAATGTTGAGAATGGTTTGGAAAATTCACTTGATCGAACTCTGCTCAGTTGCTCACCAACACTCCTTGGACCCTGGCTGGTCCACCACTATCACCCATGACTGTACACTCGCAATACAAAATTTGTTTCCAGATCTTGTTGAAGTTTCGAATCATTTGACATACTAGTGAACCAATTACAACGCTTATTTTGTTTCCTATTGTCTTGAACCAGCTTATAACTCGATCCGGCCATGCATTCGAAGCAAGCCTCTAGGAAAAATATTTTGGATGGCGACTGTATACGGGTAGGTGCATGGACTGGCCTGGGCCCGTATTCACAAAAGCAAAGTTCACTCTTAACTTAAAATTTTATTCGTAAGCATTCATTCATGGCGAGGACTGGTACCCGACAACACTGCTTCGAAAACATATCAACAACAGCTCATACACAATAGAATAACAAAACCAATCACTGCTTCGAAATGAACCTGAAACTCTATGGTGAGTAATGCAAACACACGAACAAGTCTCACACCCGTAGTTTTAAAACATTTGAGGGCCCTTACTGGAGCTCTATGAATTCTCCAAACTACTCCAGGCAACAGATTCCCTATTATAAACACTGAAGCGTTTTGTGGCCTGGATTATTTGAAGGGTTCATAGAGCTCCAGTAAGGGCCCTCAAATTTTTTAAAACTACGGGTCCAAACTCTAATATGTTTTGTGAATATCGGCCGGCTCAGGGCTCCATGCACCTTTGGGTATACATACACAAGAAGGTGGGACTGAGGCGACCGTCCCCCTCCACCTGTCAACTCACACACGCACACTCATATCTCGCCGCTCCTCTGTGATATACGTGCACGCCTCCACACCAGCACCCACACGCCCGTGCCCGACAGACCGTGCACTCCCTCACGGTGGTGGGCACGGCGGTATGAGGAAGGAGGGAGGGAGGGAGGGAGTGAAGGAAGGAGAGAGTGAGGAAGTGAAGGAATAGGGAGAGAAGAGGAAGGAAGAGGGAGAGAATGAGAGGGAGAGAGGGCAGGAAGGAGAGAGGGAGAGAGAGTAGAAATGAGGGAGGGAGGGAGGAAGTGAAGGAAGAGAGAGTGAGGAAAGGAAAGGGAGGGAATTAGAGAAAAAAATGAAGGAGGGACGCGGGGAGGGAAGTAGGAAGGGAAGTAAAAGGGAAGAAAAGAAAAAGGAAAGGAAGGGTGGAAGCGAAGGAGCAGGGTATAGGGATGCCGGTGTACAGAGAAGGGAGTGAAAGAAGAGCGAAGAGCAGCGAAAGAGAGATGAAAGAAGAGAGGAGCAAAGGACAGCGAAGGATGGAGGTAGGAAAGAGGGACGAAGGAGGGAGGAGAGAGGGAAGGAGAGAGGGTCGGAGAAGAGTGAAGGAAGGGAGGAGGGAAGGGAAGAACGGTCTGAGAGGAGAGAAGGAGAGAGAGGTATAGGAGGGCAGGAGGGACAAGTGGTGTGATACCAAGCGTGGCCCCGATAGTGGAACAACCTTACCAATTAGTGACCATAAGGTGACGCACTAATTACAAGAGACTGATAAAAATGACTTGTAGAGTTATACCCTCGCCTTGTCCTGCTTCACTGAGGAGTTTGGTGGTAACGTTGTCGTCGTCCATTCATGTATTTATTTGGGCAAACCTTTACAAAGTGGAATCAAGGGGTGTTTAATATTTAGTATGAAAACAAAGGCGACACAAATTCATTCGCAAAGGAGACGCAGGTTAGTAAACTAATGTGATGTTTTTTTTTTCTTTTGTACGTAGAGGGACACGATGTTATTCTTTAGCTCACCTCGGTTTGTTATTTAGTGTGTACAGTCGGAAGTAGATGTCCTGTCGTCGTCTCACTTGCTTCACCGATACATACAGTCTCCTCCACTCCCGCTTTCACCAGTTCAGCGTTGCCATCGTATACACCAGGCATCGTGTGAGCTATATACCAGTTCCGACTCTCACATCCGAAACACCTGCCATCAACCCTTACTCTTACTGGCAAGTGTTTCGGATGTGAGAGTCGGAACTGGTATATAGCTCACACGATGCCTGGTGTATACGATGGCAACGCTGAACTGGTGAAAGCGGGAGTGGAGGAGACTGTACATGATGTAAGGATAATTCTGCAGACCAAATCAAATCTTAACCAAATAACATCACTAGGAAATTTTATAGTGTTAGGAAAGTAATGTACTCAAATTTCGAGTTGTTACGAACCCTTGATGTCACAGTGGTGGTGTATACGAACTCCTGAGGTTAACTATACACTCACGAGGACTAATAATAAATATACAGGTTGGGTTGTATAGCTTTGAAGAGTCCAATTCACCAACGAAGCAATTCCAATGGAGATCTTATTGTGGATTTATTATTTACTGTGTCTATTTATTTACTGTGTCTATTTATTTACTGTGTCTATTTATTTACTGTCTCTATTTTTTTACTGTGTCTATTTATTTACTGTGTCTATTTATTTACTGTGTCTATTTATTTACTGTGTCTATTTATTTACTGTGTCTATTTATTTACTGTCTCTAGGTATTCGAAGCAACACACCTGTATACTTATTAGTACTCGTGACTGTACAGTTGCCAAAAAAGGTATTGCGACAACTATTGATACAACATTAAATATATTAATGTTCATAGTTGTTTGTGGGGATTATAAGTATGTATTACAGAAGGATATGTATATTTCCTTCTGTTATACATGCTATATTATAAGTATGTATTACAGAAGGATATGTATATTTCCTTCTGTTATACATGCTATATTATAAGTATGTATTACAGAAGGATATGTATATTTCCTTCTGTTATACATGCTATATTATAAGTATGTATTACAGAAGGATATGTATATTTCCTTCAGTTATACATGCTATATTATAAGTATGTATTACAGAAGGATATGTATATTTCCTTCTGTTATACATGCTATATTATAAGTATGTATTACAGAAGGATATGTATATTTCCTTCTGTTATACATGCTATATTATAAGTATGTATTACAGAAGGATATGTATATTTCCTTCTGTTATACATGCTTATAGTCCCTACAAATAGTTGTGGATATTACTAGAGTTAAAGTTCTATCAAGATTTGTCGCGATACCTTTTTTGGCAACTGTACATGTCCCCAGGCCTCATCCCTGATATTTGTATTTTTGAACATGTGTAAATTCATACTGACAATAGGAATTCATGTTGATACAGTATTTTAAAAGCGGATAAAATAACCTCGTCTGTGATTAATTAAAAACTTTGAAGATTGGAAGTCAGGATGGAACATGGCTAACGTGTTTGGTCTCTCTCTCTCTCTCTCTCTCTCTCTCTCTCTCTCTCTCTCTCTCTCTCTCTATGTGATGTAGACAGAAAATTGGAGATAAACGAGTCCTTCAAACATTGCCACGAAACACACACACCTATATGATTATGGAAGGAGCTTTGTTGCGTGGCATGGTCAGGAGGAATCAGAAGCCTCCAATAATAATTAACATACACCGAACACATGCAGGGTCCTTATGCCAATCATCCATCAGCCTGGAGTAAGTGAAAAAAAAAATAATGAAAAAAAAAATAATGAAAAAAAAAATACTGTTATCATTTTTACAGAAGCTACTTGTTGTAAGAGTTTGTCACTACAGTAGATATCTGGCCACCTTACTGTCTCCTCCTCTCTCCCTGCCCACCTTCCTATCTCCTCCCCTCTCCCTGCCCACCTTCCTACCTCCTCATCCCTCCCTGCCCACCTTCCTACCTCCTCCTCTCTCCCTGCCCACCTTCCTATCTCCTCTCTCCCTGCCCACCTTCCTATCTCCTCCCCTCTCCCTGCCCACCTTCCTACCTCCTCATCCCTCCCTGCCCACCTTCCTACCTCCTCCTCTCTCCCTGGGCACCTTCCTACCTCCTCCTCTCTCCCTGGCCACCTTCCTACCTCCTCCTCCCTGGCCACCTTCCTACCTCCTCCTCTCTCCCTGGCCACCTTACTACCTCCTCCTCCCTGCCCACCTTCCTACCTCCTCTCTCTCCCTGCCAACTAAATTATCATGATCAATTCTTGGGTCATATTATTGGAGACATATTCGAGACACATCCTTACAGAGAACTGATTGATTTGACAACATTGTGGCTGTGATAGCCTTGTTTTCTTAATGAGTGCAGTGCAGTTTTAGTGTAACATAAGATACGTATTGAAAACCTATACTCTATGTGTCGATTCCACAGTGGTATTGGTTTGTTAGCTCCCCAACCAACCAAAATGTTAATTAAGGCTTCATTATTTTCCAAAAGGTGAGTATCCACATTCACAATATCTATCCAACAGTTAGATAATAATAATATAATCACTGTATAGATTACTCACCAAATTCATTAAATAATTCACCCATAAGGCATTTACACGACAAACATTCTTTCGTTTGCGAGCTTACAAACCAAAACAAACCATTGTGGAATCGACCCTATGTGTTGCATCAGTGCTAGCTAATATCAACCAAATGTAAAGATATTTAATCAAGAATGCAATTATAAATCAATGAACTAAGACTTGGCCTTCATTATTTTTCATCCACACCAATACTATTATTTTTTTATTGTTGTATTATCATAAACAAAATCGTACACTAGATTTTGTTTCTTATTATGTTTTTAACCACTCGGTGATTTAGGTAATATTGCCACTTATCATGGTGCTTGACATACATACATACATACATACATACATACATACATACATACATACATACATACATTCATATCACTCACGTCCATTCATAGGATATTAATGTACAGCCACAATCAAATAACCACCCACACTTTCCTTCCATCGTGCAAATAAATCAGTATCATATCAAAATATGATAATCATACAACAACACCTTACGTCAACTCAACCCCTTCAATTATTATTATTATTATGAGGTGCTGCAAAATCATATAATACACGTGTTGTATTTTATTACCAAGATATTTATTTACTACGATGGAAGGAAAGTGTGGGTGGATATTGGATTGTGGCTGTACTATTTTAACCCTTTGGAAATCATTTGTATTATCATGTGACAAAATATAAATCTCATAGCTTTGGTCCAAGTAAATTTATGCATTGCTTTAAGCAGTGGCTTTTGGGTTAAATGATAACTCGTAAGGAGTAAGAGAAAATTGAAGAGCCGTCGACGAACTGTTGCCTAAAAAAAGTGATGAATTTATTGTTAATTTAAATGTGACTGATAATTCAAACCTGTTACACAAAGAAAGAAAATAAGTATACACAGGCCATTATAATTATAGTCCAGTGCACTAAAGGAGGATACAGGTAAGATATCCTGTACTAGGCTTGCTTATGGCTGGGGTGGATGTGTGAGGTATAGAGGTGGGGTGGTGCTTGTGATTCAGTGTCTATCCAGTTTACATGTGTTAGGTTACAGCTAGCAGTTTGTGGTTTCCTTCCTGAGTCTAACACCCGTAGTTTTAAAACATTTGAGAGCCCTTACTGGAGCTCTATGAATTCTCCAAACTACTCCAGGCAACTGATTCCCTATTCGAAACACTGAAGGGTTCTGTGGCCTGGATTATTTGGAGGGTTCATAGAGCTCCAGTAAGGGCCATCAAATGTTTTAAAACTACGGGTGTAAGAACCCCGGGGGATCTACTGTATGGCTGATAGGTGAGCAGGGACATTAGACATTAGGAATACTGTATTGTCCCACATTCACTGGATGGGGAAGTCTGCCTTGTGACAATGCTCGGTATATAATGGATAACCTTCAATTCACCAACATTATCGTATACAGTTAAGGGGATGTGGGAGTAGGGGACAGGCTTTGAGGGGTGCGGGAATAGCGGGACAGGCTTGGGGTGGGTAGGAAGCCTGTCACCTATCCCTCACCACCCTAACTCCACACTCCAAGTCTGTCCCCCTACTCCCGCACCGCCAAGACCCCACCAACCCTCCCTAAACCCCCCCAAGCCTGTCCCCCTATTTCCACACCCCCTTAAGCGTGTTTCCTATGGGGGCAACACATCTTTAGTACAGTCACGAGCACTTATAAGTTTACAGGTTTGGTTGTTGATGCTTCGAGCAGTTCAATTTAACCCAAAACGAAGTAATTCCAATGGAGATCTTTTTGTGTATTTATAATTTACTGTCTCCATGCAGGTATTCGAAGCAAGCACACCTGTTATACTTATTAGTGCTCTTGACTGTACAGTATCAAAACCACACCTGGAACAAATGATTCCTCCAAACTATTCCAAGCAACAGGACACTACCATTATATGTCTTCATCTGGGTCTGTTTCCTGGCATACTTTGGAGGAATCAAGGCACTCCAATGTACCAAAAGTATACTCTCCCCTTAATGCCTTCAATGGTATCTAGAAAACAAATGAAAACTGCACTTCGAGTCTGTGTGTGTGTGTGTGTGTGTATATATGACAGTGTTGTATCAGATCATTGGGGATTCATCGAAAGAAGTGATAATTTTATGTCGTGGGTGAATTGGAGGCCTCATCATTCATCCATAATTATACTATGTCAGGAGACAGACTTATTTTTTTTTTTTTTGAGTAATTCAGTGTTCCAGTAGTTAGTAATTTAGTGTTCCAGTAGTTAGTAATTTAGTGTTCCAGTAGTTAGTAATTTAGTGTTCCAGTAGTTAGTAATTTAGTGTTCCAGTAGTTAGTAATTTAGTGTTACAGTAGTTAGTAATTTAGTGTTACAGTAGTTAGTAATTTAGTGTTCCAGTAGTTAGTAATTTAGTGTTACAGTAGTTAGTAATTTAGTGTTCCAGTAGTTAGTAATTTAGTGTTCCAGTAGTTAGTAATTTAGTGTTCCAGTAGTTAGTAATTTAGTGTTCCAGTAGTTAGTAATTTAGTGTTACAGTAGTTAGTAATTTAGTGTTACAGTAGTGAGTAATTTAGTGTTACAGTAGTTAGTAATTTAGGGGTCCTGTTAGTTAGTTACTGGTCCTGTTGGGTATAGCAAAGTTTGGAGGAAGTAATTAATAAACCACCATACCAATTCGTCGACCATGGCACTGATAAATGACCCACTCAAGTAAAATGATTGGTTGGTGTATGTGTTGTCCCGTTTGGGCCACATTGCATGGTGTAAAGTCCTGGTCTAATGTACTGCAACCTGGTGAATAAAAGCGAGCTATTTGAGTTAATTTTATGAACCAAAATTGCACACACCATAGCTATAGTTTCGGATCATTTTTCGAAGCCATCTCATTGGAAGGTGTTGCAGTACATTAGACCATGACTTTACTCAACCAAGTATACTCAACTCAAGGTCACAATGAGTTTTTACGTCTCTCGTGTTCGTCGTCGTAAACTTGGAGCCACAGCTGTTATTATTAGTCAGTGACGTTGTGTTGTTTTCATTTTCTGTGGCTGTATACTCGTGATACATAATTTCTGACCAGAGTGTGAGGAGTAGAAAGCTTCGAATCGCCTGGTATTGTTCATTTCTCCCCACCCAGTACACCTATAGAGGCTGAGTTCGAATGTAGGGTATGTATGTGTGTGTGTGTGTGTATGTGTGTGTGTGTGTAATGCCTGCCGTTCGTCTCTGGTCAGGGATTATATCTATATACTAGGATTATATCTATTTAACAGGTGAACCCTCTTCTCCTTCGGTAAACCTCACCACCATTAATACAAATACATTTTCATAGCACTGTCTCTTTCTGTCTGTCTGTCTGTGTCTGTCTGTCTGTCTGTGTCTCTCTGTGTGTGTTTGTCTGTCTATCTTTCTGTCTATGTTTGTTTGAGTCTGTCTGTCTGTCTATCTTTCTGTCTGTGTTTGTCTGAGTCTGTCTTTCTGTGTTTCTGTGCCTGTCTTTCTGTGTGTGTGTGGTAGTGTCGAGGCAGTTCACTCGCTACTGATAATACAAAACATTGACTTTGTCGTCTCGTCTAACCTGTTACAATGCTGTGGGCAATCACTGCACTCACTCCCTACCAGCCCTCACCAGCCCACCTACCACTACCATCAATGCTAACTACCACCTTTACTGACTAATATTAACTACTAACTACTACCTTTACTAACTAATATTAACTACAATCTACTACCACCTATTTTTAACCACCACTATCACCCTACCATCAATACTAACTACCACCTTTACTAACTAATATTAACTACTAACTACCACATTTACTAACTAATATTAACTACTAACTACTACCACTCATATAGTACTAACTACCACACATTCTCTACCACCACTACCACCCTACCATCTATCCCTCACTCACCCATCCACCTACAACTACCATCAATACTAACTACCACCTTTACTAACTAATATTAACTACTAACTACCACCACTACTAGGCACTAATCACTGTCTTCAGCCACTACCCTCACTACCCTCAGCCACTTTCTCTAATCACCTTCAAACTTTCATCATCAATAATGGTTTTTAATTTGTCTCAACAATGGATTGAAATGGTATTGAAGTGGATTGAAAAGGAGAGTATACTTTTGGTACATTGGAGTGCCTTGATTCCTCCAAACTATGCCAGGAAAACAGGACCAAATGGACAAAACTAAAGGCGTCCTGTTGCTTGGAATAGTTTGGAGGAATCAGTTGCTCCAGATTTAGACATAAAATAGCACCCACCAAGTCAACACACCACACCTCACCATAAACAACACACACACATACACACACACACACACACACACACACACACACAAAACATAATACTTGGCATAACCTACACTACATCCATGACATTCAAACAACACATCACGACTGGCGAACACTCGACAAATGAACGACCCTATATTTTTCGCTGGCTGTTCACGTGTCGGCTGAAGGCAGATGAAGACCCCCTCAGTATCTAGGAACCTATACTAAACTAACTATACTTCTCAACGGGGCCAAGTTAAAAACCTTCTACAGTATTTGGATTTGGTCCCGAAAAGTTACGACGCCCTTCCTTCAACTTTTCCTGGACATCCAGAATGACAGCCGAAGCACTTGACTCGCCTCCCAAACTCCCGAATATTGCCCCTCCCCCCAAAAAAAATAAAAATAAAAATAAAAAATCTGCTGTGCTTTGTGAGTTTATTCACTAACGAGTGACCCAAGTTTGTCTGATCGAGTATTAAACGAGCTCAAACAAATATGAAACAGGAAAAGTGTTGTGAGTGGTTCACTAGTGTGTCAAATGATTCGAAACTTCAACAACACCTGGATACAAATTTTGGACTGTAAAGTGATGGTCTAATATACTGCAACCTGGTGAATAAAAACGAGCTATTTGAGTTAATTTTATGAACCAAAATTGCACACACCAACAGCTATAGTTTCGGATCATTTTTCGAAGCCATCTCATTGGAAGGTGTTGCAGTACATTAGACCATCACTTTACCAAATTCATAAGGTGAATGAATATAGATAAAATAAAACTTCTAGGATGTAGGTTTCAGTCTGGTCCATCTGATCGTCAGCAATATGCAGTGGGAAAACAGTATGTAATGTATTTTTGTGGACTGTAGTAGATAACCTATGAATTGCTATCACCCTGACTCCCATTTGGGGGTCCGAGCATCAGTCAGACAGTCTGGGGAACTACAACAACAACAACAACAAGCACCTATGAATTGCTATTGGTAATATATGTTATTAATATCTAAGAAATAATTGTAATATTCAAATGTAGACGATGCTGTGGTCAATAAACTATCTATCTATCTATCTGTGTGTGTGTGTGTGTGTGTGTGTGTGTGTGTATCCCGCGAGGTTTAAATACATATTATTATTCCAGTTATTTGATACTAACTGCATAATCATCACAAATTTGGCATTATCCTGCTGCCACCGTCGACCCTTCCGTATTAAATGATTGGGAAGCAAGTCACAATACTTCTTTGACACAATCTAGGTGGTAAAGTGATGGTCTAATGTACAGTCGGCGGCAAAAGTCCTGTCGCCTCACTTGCTTCACCGAGGCACACAATGTTCAAAGACTCGAGATTATTAGATATAGAAAACATGTGTATTATTCGAGTCTATGAACAATATACATCTCGGTGAAGCAGGTGAGGCGACAGGACTTTTGCCGCCGACTGTACTGCAACACCTTCCAATGAAATGGCTTCGAAAAATGATCCGAAACTATAGCTGTTGGTGTGTGCAATTTTGGTTCATAAAATTAACTCAAATAGCTCGCTTTTATTCACCAGGTTGCAGTACATTAGACCATCACTTTACAGTACTATAAAAATGCACACATACACACACACACACACACACACTTTTTCTCTGTTATTATTATTATTATTATTATTATTATTATTATTATTATTACAACCTCTTCTCACCACACACACACAATCTCTCCCTACATACTCCCCCTTTAGCACACACACACACACACATACTACATACACACGCACACTTTCTCTCTCTCTCTCTCTCTCTCTCTCTCTCTCTCTCTCTCTCTCTCTCTCTCTCTCTCTTCTCCACCTCCTCCCTCACACACACACACGCTTTCTCTCTCTCTCTCTCTCTCTCTCTCTCTCTCTCTCTCTCTCTCTCCCACACACTACACACACACATCCCCCCCCCCCCTCTCTCTCTCTCTCTCTCTCTCTCTCTCTCTCTCTCTCTCTCTCTCTCTCTCTCCTTATCCACACCCACTTGTCCATACTTCTTGGTTGAGCAGTTGGGTATCAGGGGCAGGGGTCGTGTTGTCTTGCTATCAGTGGTGGTTGGGGTTCCTCACTACCTAACCAACCCTCTCTTCTGTCTCTCCGTTTCTTTATATCTCTCTGTCTCTCTATTTCTCTCTCTGTCTCTCTCTCTCTCTCTATTCGACTCTCTATCTCTCTCTCTCTGTCTGTCTGTCTGTCTCTCTATCTTTCTATTTCTCTGTCTCTCTCTCTCTCTGTGTGTCTGTCAGTCTCTCTATCTTTCTATTTCTCTGTCTCTCTGTCTCTCTATTTCTCTCTCTCTGTGTCTCTCTCTCTCTCTTCTGGTTTATCGTTTTTTTCTCTCTCCTAGTTTATGTTTTTTCTCTCTCTCTCTCTCTCTCTCTCTCTCTCTCTCTCTCTCTCTCTCTCTCTCTCTCTCTCTCTCTCTCTCTCTCTCTCTCTCTCTCTCTCTCTCTCTCTCTCTCTCTCTCTCTCTCTCCTCTCTCTCTCTCTCCTCTCTCTCTCTCTCTCTCTCTCTCTCTCTCTCTCAGATGTCTGGCTACTTACATGACAGATGCTTATAAAGGGTGCGTGGGAGTAGGGGACAGGCTTGGGGGGGACTGGGGGGGTGCAGGAGTAGGGGGACAGGCCTGGGGGGTGTAGAAAGCCTGTCCCCCTATTCCCCCACCCCTCTAACCCCCCATAACCTCCCCAAGCTTGTGCCCCTATTCCCGCACCCCTCTAAACCCTCCCCCAAGCCTGTCCCCTACTCCCACACCCCCTTAAGGAGAGTGTCTCGTTGGGCAGATTAGAGAGTAACTGGTTCCTGTGATGTAGTCAGAAAATTGGAGATAAATGAGTCCTTCAAATATTACAACGAAACACACACCTATGTGGATGAAGCTTGTTTCATGGAGTGGTCAGGAGGAATCAGAAGCCTCCAGTTTTCATATACACGATCACAGGGTCCTTAACTGTACCAGAAGACAAGACAAGACTCCTTCAATGGTACTACTAATAGGGGATCTGTTTGGTGGCATATATAGCTTGGAGGAATCAGAGATCTTCCGATGCACTAACAATAGATTCTCGCCTTTAATTAAACGTCCCTTCTCTTCTCTTCGTCAGTCTTGCCCTGGGTGGTCTCACTGGCTGTGTACACTCGTGATACATAATTTCTGACCAGAGTGTGAGGAGCAGAAAGCTTTGAATCGCCTGGTATTGCTCATTTCCCCCCACCCAGTACACCTATAGAGGCTGAGTTCGAATGCAGGTTATGTGTGTGTGTGTATGTGTGTGTGTGTGTGTATGTGTGTGTATATGTGTGTGTGTGTATGTGTGTGTGTGTGTTTGTGTGTGCCGTTCGTCTTCTGAGACGAAAAGGAGAGACTCGAGATAACACCAGAAAATTGAAGTTAATGAGTGAGGAGGTGGCTGGCCTTGCTTGTATTGTTGCGTAGGTGATGGAGGGAACCGCACTGAGGGAAGAGAGAGGAGCTGGTGGTGACCACAGTACTGCATGGAGGTGAGACAACACGGTAAGCAAAGTGGGGCAGGAAAAGAGCTGTGAATGATGAGGTGTTGTCATGTACAGTCGGCGGCAGAAGTCGTGTCGCCTCACCTGCTTCACCAAGACGCTTAGTGTTCATGGACTCGAGAAATACGCATGTTTTCTACACCTAATAATCTCGAGTCTATGAACATCGCGTGCCTCGGTGAAGCAAGTGAGGCGACGGGACATTTGCTGCCGACTGTACAGTCGGCAGCAAAAATTTGCGTCTATCTCATATACTTAATAATGCTAATATGACCAGATAGTTACATTCTAAGCCTCTTTTTATCTTAACAACATGTGTAATTTAGCACATGTGAAGTATATCTGTCATCTCTGTATTCATATTGTTCATATTGTGTTACAACTTCAATATAGCTCATACATACGTAAGGGGAAATGAAGCGAACTTATGCTGCCGACTGTACGATAAAATGGCTTGCCATACTTAGCAACTGTGGATGAATATCGAGAATTGTTTGGGAATTAATACGTGTTTTGATTTTCACAGATACCGAAGTACACTCGTGATACGTAATCCCTGACCAGAGACGAACGGCAGGCAACACACACACACACACATACCATGCATTAGAACTCAGCCTCTATAGGTGTACTGGGTGGGGGGAAATGAACAATACCAGGCGATTCGAAGCTTTCTGCTCCTCACACTCTGGTCAGAAATTATGTATCACGAGTGTACAGGTCGGAAATTTTGTGTTGGTAAATCTGGAGCAAACGAATCCTCCAAACTACTATTCCAAACATCAGAACACCATTATTTTTTGTTCATCTGGTTCTGTTTCCTGGCATACATTGGAGGAATCAAGGCACTCCAATGTAACAAAAAAGAATTACCACCTTAAAGAGAGAAAGAGAGAAAATATGTGTGTGCGTTGTTCTCTCTCTCTCTCTCTCTCTCTCTCTCTCTCTCTCTCTCTCTCTCTCTCTCTCTCCCTCCTCTCTCTCTCTCTCTCTCTCTCTAAATTAACTTAATTAAAATTTTGTTCGTAGGCATTCATTCATGGTGAGGACTGGTACCAGACAACACTGCTTCGAAATCATAACAACACCTCATACAAACAGAACAGCAAAACCATTCACTGCTTCGAAATGAACCTGAAACACTATGTATGGTGAGGTCAGAAAATAATGCAAACATACGAACAAGTCCAAAACTCTAAGATGTTTTGTGAATACCGTCCCAGATAGATGCCACCTTATTCACTGGTTAAGATTGAGCCTTATATACAGTAGTCCCGTCTATACTAAAGGAAAAAATTGAGGCCTTTATGGGTGTGTGGGAATTGAGGGGGACAAGTTTGGGGTTGGGGGGGTTGGGGGTGCGGGAGTAGGTGGACAGGCTTGGGGTAGGGGAGGAATAGAAAGCCTGTCCCCTATTCCCGCACACCCCTCTAACCCCACAAACCTGTCTTCCTACTCCAGCACCCCCCAAAATCCCCCAAGCCTGTCCCCTACTCCCATAAGCCTATCGACTCGTGCTTGGTGTTAGTCATTAAGGCAGTCAAGTCTTGTTACATCAACATAATTATCTTCCCCCATGCAGCACCACCTTGACCTATGCTATATCGACCGTGTTTACCTCCTATACAATCAAGTCTTCGCTGAGTATGAAGGTATGCAGTTTAAGGACCCTGTGATCTTGTATATAATATGACTTGGTGGCTTCTGATTCCTCCTGACTATGCCACGAAACAAGCGTCTTCATTATAGGGGGTGTTTGTTTTGTGGCAATGTTTGGGAATCTGTCGCCTGGAGTAGTTTGGAGAATTAATAAAGCTCCAGTAAGGTCCCTCAATTTATTTTTTTAAACTACGGGTGTCGGTCTGTTGTTACACTCCCTCTTACTACAAAACTGGGTCCCTTAAGGGGGTGTGGGAATAGGGGGACAGGCTTGGGGGGGGGGGGGGGGGGTTATGGGGTGCAGGAATAGGGGGACATGCTTTCTACCCACCCCAAGCCTGTCCCCCTATTCCCACACATCCCCAGTCCCCCCTCAAGCCTGTTCCCTACTCCCACACCCCCTTAATTAAAGAGCCTCTCCTTGGTAGTTCTCTCTGTATGGACACTACCTATCTATAACGTATAGTTTTATTATAGCCTTTAAAAATATCTATGTTAGGGATGGGGAATTCACAAGTTAAAATATTCGAAACATTCATATCTTTCACTCTAAGGATATGAATGTTTCGAATTTTTTTAACTTGTGGATCGGGATTCGAATTTCTGACTGTTCCCAACATTGGCAACGACAGGGGAGAAACGCGGGAGTGGAGCCAACTGTACATGGGCTGTACTACACGAAAGTACTTAACTCGGTGCAGTAATTTTTCATTCCCAAAAAGAGAGAGAGAAAAAAAATGGTTAAATAGTTTTAGCTTTTAAGATCATCAATGAGCAATTTGCTGCCATGAATTATCCAAGCGAAACGAGGCATGATGAAGTACAGCAGAGGTCTTACACCCGTAGTTTTAAAACATTTGAGGGCCCTTACTGGAGCTCTATGGACCCTCCAAACTACTCCAGGCAACAGATTCCCTATTCGAAACACTGAAGCGTTTTGTGGCCTGGATTATTTGGAGGGTTCATAGAGCTCCAGTAAGGGCCCTCAAGTATTTTAGAACTACGGGTGTTGGAATCTGCTGTCTATATATAGTCGTGTGTTGACCTCAAGTGTTTTGGTCCATAAGAAAATATACCATGTACTGGCTAAACTGAACCTCGAATGAAATGAACTTAATAAGGGAGTAGTAATTAAACTGTTGGTAAATCTAGAGCAACTGATTTCTCCAAACATAGTATTCCAAGCAACAGGACACTCGTTATTTCTCTTTTAATTTGGTCCCGTTTTTTCCTGACATACTTTGGAGGAATCAAGTAGCTGCATAATAAACAAAAAGTATACTATCCTCTTAAGGGGAGGGTATGTATAGTTTGGACATTTTTGGAGATAATGATTCCTCCAAACTTTTAACTCCAACAGGGCATCATTATTGTTGTTCATCTAGTTCTGTTTCCTGGCATACTTTGGAGGAATCAAGGCACTCCAATGTAACAAAAATATTCTATATATCCCCTTAAAACACACAACATAACACAACACAGAAGAAGGCAATCAATTTGTTAATGAACAAATCTACACAAACTACCACAACTAAAACCGAAGCTCACAGTCTCACAGTTGTGGTTGGAGTACTTGCAGGCGTGATACATAATTTCTGACCAGAGTGTGAGGAGCAGAAAGCTTCGAATCGCCTGGTATTGCTCATTTCCCCCCACCCAGTACACCTATAGAGGCTGAGTTCGAATACAGGTTGTGTGTGTGTGTGTGTGTTATTGTTCATTTTCCCACCCAGTACACCTATAGAGGCTGAGTTCGAACGCAGAGTGTGTGTGTGTGTGTGTGTGTGTGTGTGTGTGTGTGTGTTGTACCTACCGTTCGTCTCTGGTCAGGGATTACGTATCACGAGTGTACAGGCGTGAAGTATATACTGTATTATTCCCCAGCACCCCTACATCTCCGATATCTCAATGGTATATGATAATTAAGTATGTTTACACCACAAAAATCTTGGTTTTCGGAAAGTGTGGCTTGAAACATTTACCGACGGACAGCATATAAGCCATTAAGTTTATATTACCGATATTAGCGAAACTATAATTTACTAGTAACAATGAGGGGAAGAGAGAAAGAGAAACAGAAAGAGAATAAAAAAAAGTCTCTCTCTCTCTCTCTTTCTCTCTCTCTCTCTCTCTCTCTCTCTCTCTCTCTCTCTCTCTCTCTCTCTCTCTCTCTCTCTCTCTGGTAGATGACAATACTTTGGTGGCATTATAGGTGGGTAGAGAGATACCTTATTAAAATATTTGTATTATAAAGGGTTTATGGTGATTTAGTGAAGAGAAAAGGATAGGTGTGAGACAGAAACGAATAAAGGAGAGAGAGAGAGAGAGAGAGAGAGAGAGAGAGAGAGAGAGAGAGAGAGAGAGAGAGAGGTGAGAAGGTTTAAGTGTGGAGAGAGAGAGAGAGAAGTGAGAAGGTTTAAGTGTGGAGAGAGAGAGAGAGAAGTGGAGAATGTAAAAGTGGATAGAGGGAAGGACAGAGAATTAAGGTAAGGAAGGAATAGATGCGAGTGTGGAGAGAGAAAATATGATAATGAGGAGAGAGACCATGGAGAGTGAGGAGAGTGAAAATGATAGTGAAGAGAAAGAAAGGCCCTCGAGACAGCAGGCGTGATGCATAATCATTAATAACATTATATTATATTATGTAAATTTAAATATTGTGTCGGTGGGATCTATCATCAGTGAAGGGCAACAAAGGAGTTATTTTTAGAGTCTTCATACAGAATATAGTATTATTATGACCAGCCAGCCAGGACAACGACCCCGTCAGACTAACACTCGTAGTTTAAAAAAAATTGAGGGCCCTTACTGGAGCTCTATGAATTCTCCAAACTACTCCAGGCAACAGATTCCCAATTAGAAATATGGAAGGGTTCTGTGGCCTGGATTAGTTTGGAGGATTCATAGAGCTCCAGTAAGGGCCCTCAATTTCTTTTAAACTACGGGCCTAATTTAAGTCCTGTTAGCAACCGTATGTCAGTCACTATTACGTCAAGACAGACTCATGACAAACACGATAGCGTCCTGATACACCTAAGATCAATCAATAAACTAGATATTCTATTGGTGTTGGATAGATCTATAAACACACACACGTCACACTAATGTCATGACAGCACTGCGTTGTTGTGTACACTCGTGATACATAATGGTTAAAAAAAAAAAAGTAAACTGAGATTATAACATGACTGATTATAATGCCAAGGTCCATAAGCCACTCACCATCACACTCGGACATAACAAGATCAATAATACCTCAATTTTACCCTAGAAAAGGCAGTGTGTACTCTGAGCATCCCATCCTACTATAAACCAGTCCCCGTAAAGGTAGGTATTGCCTGCGGAAACGTGGGCTGTACTTCAAGGGTTTTGGCGTCCCTTCGGCCCCAGCTAATCCTTTTCAGTTCTTCATGTATCCCTCCGTTCCTTTGTATTTACTGTCTCACCTCTCTATCACCCCTTCCCACTGGTGAGGGCTGGTTATCCAAAAATGACGGATTTGGAACCTCTACCACACCCTTGCCTGGGCCCAGTGGGGCTGACTTTATTCTCTGTGAATATTAGTTATCCTCCACAGGGCTAGAATAAAGATTGTTGTAGGATCTGGTCACTTTCTTGTGGATTTGACGAGATCTGTCCACATGGACTAAAAATCCATGTGAGGTGTACCGCAACCGGAGGCTTTTTTTTTTTCACTGTTGTGTGGACCGCCAGCACACGGGGGTACATTATCCCTTTGTATACAGCAGTGTAAACTCCCTCCCCCTTATGGTCCCTTCAGGGCTGGTCTCATGGAAGGTACGGCCCCACTTGTAGCTCTTGTGGTAACGTGGACTTGGGCCACAACACTGGCTGTGGGATCAAAGCCTTTCCCCCAATGTGACCCCCAGACTCCCTGGTCCAGTAAGCTGTGGTCCCATTTCCCTGTGATGTGCTTCAGTAGCCCAGGCATATAGGGACATACAGACTCCCTGGTCCAGTAAGCTGTGGTCCCATTTCCCTGTGATGTGCTTCAGTAGCCCAGGCATATAGGGACATACAGACTCCCTGGTCCAGTAAGCTGTGGTCCCATTTCCCTGTGATGTGCTTCAGTAGCCCAGGCATATAGGGACATACAGACTCCCTGGTCCAGTAAGCTGTGGTCCCATTTCCCTGTGATGTGCTTCAGTAGCCCAGGCATATAGGGACATACAGACTCCCTGGTCCAGTAAGCTGTGGTCCCATTTCCCTGGGATGTGCTTCAGTAGCCCAGGCATATAGGGACATACAGACTCCCTGGTCCAGTAAGCTGTGGTCCCATTTCCCTGGGATGTGCTTCAGTAGGCCAGGCATATAGGGACATACAGACTCCCTGGTCCAGTAAGCTGTGGTCCCATTTCCTTGGGATGTGCTTCAGTATCCCAGGCATATAGGGACATACAGACTCCCTGGTCCAGTAAGCTGTGGTCCCATTTCCCTGGGATGTGCTTCAGTAGGCCAGGCATATAGGGACATACAGACTCCCTGGTCCAGTAAGCTGTGGTCCCATTTCCTTGGGATGTGCTTCAGTATCCCAGGCATATAGGGACATACAGACTCCCTGGTCCAGTAAGCTGTGGTCCCATTTCCCTGGGATGTGCTTCAGTAGGCCAGGCATATAGGGACATACAGACTCCCTGGTCCAGTAAGCTGTGGTCCCATTTCCCTGGGATGTGCTTCAGTAGGCCAGGCATATAGGGACATACAGACCCTACTTTATTTTAATTTGTTTTATACACTGTGACCAGAGTGTACCAGGGGTCTGTGGGGCAGGAGGACATTCTGACCCGGGAGAACAGCAACAACAACAACAGCAACTATAAACCAGTGTAGCCAACGTCTGGAGTAAAAAAAAATTTGGGAAAATTCCATAATCTTGGGAAATTTTAGCAACCCAGCATATGCCCGCAAAAAAAAAAAAAAAAATCCTAAATAATATCTCGTTACTAACCATAAAACCCATTTCGGCCCAAGATAAAATTTTCACCGGTCAGTGATTTTCCTTTGTCGCAATATTTGACCTTAATAATTAATAATAAAATAGTTGATGCGTGGCCCACTAAAAAAAAAAAAAAAAAAATATCGATATAAACCCCACACAGCTTTGTTCCAGATTATTGCTATTAATTGAGTAGGTTGAAATTTTTAATATAAAGAAGAGATTATTACTAACTACCCAACCACAGCACTGAAGCGTAATGGACACAGAGTGGGGATTATATCGTCAGGGAAAACTTATATTATGTTGTGTATGTGTGTGTGTGTGTGTGTGTGTGTGTGTATGTGTCTGTGTGTGTGTATGTGTGTGGGTTTATCTCTCTCTCTGTGTGTGTGTGTATGTGTGTGTGTGTGTGTGCGTCTCTCTCTCTCTCTCTCTCTCTCTCTCTCTCTCTCTCTCTCTCTCTCTCTCTCTCTCTCTCTCTCTCTCTCTCTCTCTCTCTCTCTCTCTGTGTGTGTGTGTGTGTGTGTCTGTGTGTGTGTGTAGCGGGGGACAGACGGGGGCAGTGAGGCAGAAGAGAGTTAAGTTGAGGAGAGACATGCTCGCTATATGCTGTAAGTGGGGTGGGGTTGGGTTGGGTGTGTGTGTCTGTGTGTCTACGTTGGGTTGGGTGTGTGTGTGTGTCTGTCTACGTTCTGGTCAGGAGGAGGAGGAGGAGGAGGAGGAGGAGGAGGAAAATGAATAGTGGAGAGTCGAGTAGAGTAGAGAGGGATGAAGGAAGAGAAAGGGGAGGAGAGGGGTAAAGTAAAAGGATAGAGAGGTGTATAAAAAAAGGAAAAGGAGAGAGGGGTAAAGGAAAAGGGAAGGAGAGAGGGATAAAGAAAAAGGATAGAGAGGTGTATAAAAAAAGGAAAAGGAGAGAGGGGTAAAGGAAAAGGGAAGGAGAGGGATTTAGGGAAAGGGAAGGAGAGGAGTAAAGAAAAAGGATAGAGAGGAGTATATTAAAAAAAAAAAAATGCATGACAGGAGTATGAGATAGGGAAGGAAGAGGAGGAGTCACCTAGTATACAGTATAGTGTATTATATGAGAAAGACAAGGAAGGAGAGGGAAAGAATAAACAATTTGGCTAAAGCTACCACCTCTGTGCTAGCCAGAAGTTTAATTAAGGTGGTCATTCGCTTTTGTTACATTGGAGGTCAGGGGAACTAAGGTGAGGTGAGGTAAGGTGCTATGTTTTGTCTTTGTTTTTTTCTATACCTCAACCTCGGGGCTGTAGACTGTCAGTAGCCCGTGACTCTTGTGAGGCCCCGAGATTATTGTGTGTCGCACCAGATGAGACAGTGGAGCTTCGTGGTGATGTTGTTGGTACCGTAGCTTCTCTTCTGACCCACTAGATGACAACATCTTATTTATACACGTCACTATCAGGGGAGAGGACCAGCAGGTGTAGCTCAGGGGGAGTTGCTCTTATAGGTGTAGGTATGGGGATTTTTCCACTAGAAGTCCTATTATTGGATCTGATTTGTGTGTGACTTCCCAGTTGTTGAAATTATCTATTGTTTTGATATCCTGTACACTTGTAGTGTACCCTAAAAATACTGTAGGCCCATTTTCTTTGTTAACCATTATCTGCCTGCCCTGTATTGTTATTCTTTTACCATTACATTCCTTCGTCTATGTAATTTCTTTCAGCATTTTCTCTTTACCATATTATGCCATAACATTGTATGTATACTCTTACCAAATTTCATATGTACAAATTATGTATTATAGATTTATTAGCATAAAATACTTGTATCTATGTTAACGTCATGTCTGTCGCAACCTGTACATAAATAATAACTTGTTTTTACATTAAACCAATTGGGAACTATTCACTGCATCTCTCTCTCTACCTTGAGCACATTACACAAAGAGAATTGTAGACAACACTCCCCTGAGAGAGTACTAGACACTAGCTCCTAAGGTTGAGCAGCTGTAGTGGAGAAAACCGGACAAAGGCCCCTGCACAGGAGTCATCTTTAGTAGCACAACACATAGTTGGTGACTACACGAACCCTCGCCAACAAGTGGTGACCCCGGAGTGCTGCTGCAGCCTCACCATCAAGTGGTGACCATCGGAGTCAATCTCCTCCATCACCAACACAAGAAAATTCCCAAATTGCCCAACTTGTCAATATAGTTTCCCAACTTACGATGGAAGTTAGCAACATGAAGAAACAAATGAACAACCGCCAAAGTCACCGATCCTCGACGCCAAACCGTCAACACCATCGGTCACATTCAAGGAGCACTTCAAACCTCTGCTACTACCATCGCAGGTTTATGGATAAGGCTCTCAAGTGTGAAAAGCCCTGCAGCTACACGGCGTCAAACTACAACGGCGAACATTAACGCAGCATAATGTTTGTCATACTCAGTCTGCGCTGCTCCACATCTTTGATCGCCGGTCCCATACCAAGTTCCTGGTAGACACCGGTGCCGACGTTAGTGTCCTCCCTGCTACAACCAGCCAGCGGTCGCTACCTCCTTCTTTGCATCTCTACGCTGCTAATGGTACCAGGATACCTGTATACTCGCGGCAAACAGTGCATCTGGATCTGAACCTTCGCCGCTCTTTTCAATGGACATTCTACGTAGGAGCAGTGTCACAAGCCATCCTTGGTGCTGATTTTCTCCGTCACTTCAACCTGATGGTAGACGTAAGAGGACGAAAATTGATTGACCCACTCACAGATATCTCTGCTAATGCACAGCCAGCACCTGGTGACAGCACACACCTGTCTACTATCAACCATGACCACAAGTTTGCTGACCTCCTTAAGTCGTTCCCTATGCTGACACAACCCTACTCATCCAGCATACCTGCCAAGCATAACGTGACTCATCATATAGAGACTACCGGACCCCCAGTGCACGCCAAGGCCCGACGCTTAGCCCCTGAGCGTTACAAGAAAGCCAAAGCTGAGTTCGAATCTCTGATGAGTAAAGGTATTATACGGCCCAGCAGCAGCAACTGGTCATCGGCTCTACACATCGTGCCTAAGAAGACTGGAGAAATACGACCCTGTGGAGACTACCGTGCCCTCAATTCACGCACCGTAGAAGATAGATATCCTGTGCCCAACATTCAAGAGTTCACTTCCCAACTCTCAGGTTCTACAATCTTCTCTCGGATCGACCTCATCAAAGCATTTCATCAGATTCCAGTCCATCCCACTGACATCCCGAAGACGGCCATTATCACACCTTTTGGTATGTTCGAATACGTCCGGATGCCCTTTGGATTGCGGAATGCGGCACAAACGTTTCAACGCTTCATAGACCAGGTCCTTCGAGGTCTACCCTACTGTTTCGCCTACATAGATGACCTTCTCATCGCTAGTCCTGATGAAGCCAGCCACAAACAACACCTCCACGAAGTCCTCCAGAGACTGCAAGATTATGGCGTCCAAATCAACACAGACAAGTCCGAACTCGGTGTGACATCCCTTGAGTTCCTAGGTCACACAGTCTCTCCAGCAGGCATTGCTCCACTTCCCTCAAAGTGCGAGTCCATCCAGCAGTTTCCCAAGCCGTCTACCCAACGCCAGCTCAAGGAGTTCCTTGGGATGGTTAATTACTATAACCGCTTCATTCCACACTGCTCACTCCTGCTACGACCATTGTACGCCATGATCAAACCTTGCAAGAGAGGTCAATCTGTTACCCTCATCTGGACTGAAGAAGCAGAAGCGGCCTTCCTCTCAACAAAACAAGCCCTCAGTGACGCTGCCACGCTGTCTTTCCCCGCACCTGAAGCAGAAACTTCAATTGCTACAGACGCCTCAAACATTGGTGTTGGTGCAGTCCTACAACAGCGTGTCGGTACATATTGGAAGCCAATTGCCTTCTTTTCCAAGAAACTCACCCCGACAGAGTCAAAGTACAGCGCCTATGACAGAGAGCTACTTGCCATCTTCAAAGCTGTCAAGCGTTTTCGCTACTTCATCGAAGGACGCAGTTTCCACATCTACACTGACCACAAGCCACTCACTACAACATTTCTCAGAAATAAAGACTCTTACACACCACGACAAATGCACCACATGGACTACATTGCCCAGTTTACTACTGATCTACGATACATCAAAGGTGCCGACAATGCCCCAGCTGATGCCCTCTCTCGAAACATCAGTACTGTAATATCTTCTCCCATCGACTATGCCACCATTGCTGCTGATCAAGTCGGTGACGCTGAGCTACAGCGACTGTTGGATAACCCTGCACTACAGATGAAGAAGATTACACTTCCAGACACCCAGGTCACACTGTACGCTGACACCTCTACAGACACTCTCCGTCCATACGTACCAGAGAAACATCGACACCAGCTCTTCAAGAAGTTACATGACCTCTCTCACCCTGGAATCCGTGCCTCGCACCAGATGATGTCTTCCCGCTTCATATGGGAAGGCATAAATAAGAACGTCAGACACTGGGCACGCACATGTATACAATGTCAAGCTTCTAAAGTCACACGCCATACACACTCTCCTGCAGCCACCTTTACACCAGTCACCGAGAGATTTGACCATGTCCACATAGACCTCGTTGGCCCACTTCCGTACTCCAATGGCTATCGATATCTACTCACCTGTGTGGACCGCTTCACTCGCTGGCCTGAAGCTGCACCTCTTGCCAACATCACCACAGATACGGTTGCACGTGCCTTCATCGCAACATGGGTATCCAGGTTTGGTGTGCCTCTCAGCCTTACTTCCGACCGTGGTGGTCAGTTTGAGTCGAGTGTATGGAATAAGGTCATGATACTCCTTGGCATCCGTCGATACAGGACCGCCAGCTATCACCCACAGGCCAACGGAACGGTTGAACGATTCCACCGCCAGCTGAAATCTTCCCTGGCAGCTTCAGCCCAGAGAGAAGATTGGTCACTAGCACTACCTCTTGTCCTCCTTGGCATCAGAACTTCACTCAAGACGGATCTGCACAACTCCTCTGCTGAGCTCGTATATGGCTCTACCCTCAGGCTCCCAGGTGAGCTTCTCTCTGCCACACCAGACCCCGAGCCTTGCAGCGTTCAGGACTTTGCAACACACCTGAAAAATGCCATGAAGTGCCTCCAACCAGTGCAGCCTCGTACGTCCAACACGAAGACCTTCGTTCACCAGGACCTGGAAGCCTGCACACACGTCTTTGTCAGAGTCGATGCAGTCAAAAGGCCCCTTCAGCAACCATATCAGGGCCCCTTCCGAGTAGTTCGCAGGACGAGGAAGAACTTCACCATCGACAAACATGGTTCTCAAGATGTTGTGGCCGTAGACCGGGTCAAGCCTGCTTACATCCTGAATCCAGACCAGATGCTACAAGCAGTGCAAGTGACTGTTCCTCCAACTAATGCTGAAAATGACGAAGTACGACACACAAGAGTATCGTTCCTCCTTCCTCGAAACTAGGGGGGGAGTATTGTAGTGTACCCTAAAAATACTGTAGGCCCATTTTCTTTGTTAACCATTATCTGCCTGCCCTGTATTGTTATTCTTTTACCATTACATTCCTTCGTCTATGTAATTTCTTTCAGCATTTTCTCTTTACCATATTATGCCATAACATTGTATGTATACTCTTACCAAATTTCATATGTACAAATTATGTATTATAGATTTATTAGCATAAAATACTTGTATCTATGTTAACGTCATGTCTGTCGCAACCTGTACATAAATAATAACTTGTTTTTACATTAAACCAATTGGGAACTATTCACTGCATCTCTCTCTCTACCTTGAGCACATTACACAAAGAGAATTGTAGACAACACTCCCCTGAGAGAGTACTAGACACTAGCTCCTAAGGTTGAGCAGCTGTAGTGGAGAAAACCGGACAAAGGCCCCTGCACAGGAGTCATCTTTAGTAGCACAACACATAGTTGGTGACTACACGAACCCTCGCCAACACACTCGTCACTCGTGATACATAATTTCTGACCAGAGTGTGAGGAGCAGAAAGCTTAGAATCGCCTGGTATTGTTCATTTCCCCCCACCCAGTACACCTATAGAGGCTGAGTTCGAATGCAGGGTATGTGTGTGTGTGTGTGTGTGTGTGTGTGTGTGTGGTGCCTGCCGTTCGTCTCTGGTCAGAAATTACGTATCACGAGTGTACACCCCATACAAGGGTTGATGGGACGGTCTCCTGTACAGAGACAGCAAATATGAGGGAGTGAAGAATTTAGGGAATGTGCTCATCACATAATACATAATAACCTCTTGGTCGAAGTTGTAGCTAGAGAGGTCATATGTTTCTACAAAAGAGATTATGAACGAGACTCCATGCAAGAGAAAAGATAATGTTGTGTGTCATTGAAAAGTGAAAAGATTAGTGTAAGTTTAAGGGGGTGTGGGAATAGGGGACAGGCTTGGGGGGTTGCGGGAATAGAGGGACAGGATTGGGGAGGGTAGAAAGCCTGTCCCCCTATTCCCCCACCTCCCTAATCCCCCTAACCCCCAAAAACCTGTCCCCCTACTCCTGCACCCTCCCAAATCCCCCCAATCATGTCCCCCTACTCCTGCACCCTCCCAAATCCCCCCCATGCCTGTCCCCCTATTCCCACACCCCCTTAAAGGTGAAGGAACTCTATTTTGGAGGCATTGAGAGCCACGAGGTTTTTTTCATCTCAATCACAGAAGAGGGAAAGGTCAGGAGTCAGGAGTACCACCGCAACACAACGTGATGTGCAGAGAAGCTGAAGACATGGACGGTATTCACACAGGGATGAATAATACAGACTGGAATCATCGGATAGGTGAGAAGGTATGTACAGCTAAGAAGGTCATTGATGAAAAGAAGAGAGTTGGTGATAGGACAGAAACCCTGAACAACAACACTGTGGATAGACTGAAGGGAAAATCAGTGATTAACAAACAGTAGCTATAGAACGTTATTGTGTTGGTGTTTTCATTATGTTTCACAAGTTATATTAAATCATTGGACAAGACAGCGACACGAGTTTTGTCTTTGATATTACAGTCAGTCAATGATGCAAGTACCCTAGTAGCCCCCGATCAGTTACTCGCAGTGTTAGCTGGTAAAATCTGGAATAGAAAACAGGGGTATAATATTATATCTTACAGCAGATATTAGATCGACCAATCACAATCACTGTAAGATAACCCTGCTTACTACTCCAGATTTTACCAGTAAAACTACGTGTAACTGAACGAGGGTGGGGTACAGTTGGACACAAGAATTGTGCTACAGCCCAGGTGAAACATACTTGTCCCATTTGAGTAACCATTGTGTGTCTATTATCAGGTACTTGCTTTTTATTACCATCCTCAATACTGACTTCTGCCCCTGATGGTGTCTCCTATTTGGCACTAAGGAACTTAATATTGGGAGAAATGGACCATCTTTCACTTGGGCTATACCTCGAATTCCTGTGTCCAACTGTACGCGTATCATTGACAGACTGTACATACATACTATGAGTCCATTCCACAGTGGTATTGTTTGTTAGCTTCTCAACCAACCACACTTGTAATGCTTTATTATTTTCCAAAAGCTGCGTATCCACATTCACTAAATCTATCCAACAGTTAGATAATGATGATCACTGTATAGTTTACTCACCAAATTCATTAAATAATTCACCCATAAGTCATTTACACGGCTAAGATTCTTTCGTTTTACGAGCTTACAACCCAAAACAAACCACTGTGGAATCGGCCCTATATAGTCACCAATCACGCTAATAATTACTGCATTGTTTTCACTAAAAGAATTCTGCTGGTGGATGAGATAGACGAAATTACAGTACCGGTGCCTCTATTGTCTCTCTCTCTCTCTTTACCACCAGAGGGGAGCTAACAGTAAAAAATAAAAAAGGAAGATTTAGGGCTTTATGCCTATGTACTCATGGTGTTGGTCATTAAGAGGGTGTGGGATTAGGGGGACAGGTTTGGGGTTTGGGGGGGGGGGAGGTTGGGGGTGCGGGAGTAGGGGGACAGGCTTGGGTGGGGGGGGGGAGTTGGAAGCCTGTCCCTTATTCCCTCACCTCCCCTAACCCCCACAAGCCTGTCTCTTTACTCCCGCACCCCCCAAAACCTCCCAAGCCTGTCCCCTACTCCCACACCCCCTTAAGGTAGTCAAGTCTAGTTACATCAACACATCTTCCCCCAGCCTATATACAAGGTTACTATCCTTGTTTTTACAGCCGGGTACCTACTTACTGCTAGGTAAACAGGGACATACATAGGGGGCTGGGAAAATTGTCCAAGTTAACAGTATATATATATATATATACACAGATTTATAGCCACCTCACCACACTTACATACATACGTACAGTCTCCTTCACTCCCGCTTTCACCAGTTCAGCGTTGCCATCGTATACACCAGGCATCGTGTGAGTTACCAGTTCCGACTCTCACATCCGAAACACCTGCCATCAACCCTTACTCTTACTGGCAGGTGTTTCGGATGTGAGAGTTGGAACTGGTAGCTTATTACACGATGCCTGGTGTATACGATGGCAACGCTGAACTGGTAAAAGCGGGAGTGGAGGAGACTGTACATACATACATACATACATACAGCTGCGCCACGAAACGATTCCCTCAGACTCATTTTCCGCCCGGTCGTAAAAACCACTGAAGTGAAACCCAGGCAGCACCCGGGGATCTTATACCTGCCTTGCCTTGCCTTCCACCCAACACTCGCCAGTAGCACACGATAGTCACCCGTAGTCTTAAAACATTTGAGGGCCCTTACTGGAGCTCTATGAATTCTCCAAACTACTCCAGGCAACAGATTCCCTATTCGAAACACTGAAGCATTTTGTGGCCTGGATTATTTGGAGGGTTCATAGAGCTCCAGTAAGGGCCCTCAATTTTTTTTTAAACTACGGACACGATATTTTACTACACTAGCAATCCAAAATGTGTATCAAGGTCTTGTTGTTGTTGTTGAAGTTTCGAATCATTTGACACACGGTACTAGTGAACCAATTACAACGCTTATCCTGTTTCATTTTGGCTTGAGCTCGCTTAATTAATACTCGATCAGGCTATTCGAAGCAAAGCCTGGATACATATTATGGATTGCGAGTGTACTAGATTCTCTCTCTCTCTCTCTCACACTCTCTCTCTCTCTCTCTCTCTCTCTCTCTCTCTCTCTCTCTCTCTCTCTCTCTCTCAGTCCTAATGATCTATTATATATTTACAACCAAGGCCTTGTTTACATTTTTTCCTAAGCTGAACATACAATACATTTCTCAAGGTATGCTTGTACTTCATTCTGTTATGCTTTTATGATGTGTGTGTGTGTGTGTGTGTGTGTGTGTGTGTGTGTAGTAATTAGATTCTCATGGGTTGCCTGCCTGTTGATTGACTCTACGGCGCAACTAATAATAAAAAAAAAAACATTTCTGTGTACAGCGTGAGGTTTATCAGTGAATAGGGAAATTTACGATCCCAGTTATTCATTCTGTTCAAGGACTATGTATCGTATCGCGACTGTACATTGTATTAAATGTGGCCAAATACAATATATATAATAATTATCTATGATATTATTGGTTAAAAAAAGAAAAAAAATTGGTGTATCCTTCGACCCCAGTAAAGTAAATCATGTTGAGTATATAAGTCACGTTAATTAAGGGGGAAGTACAGTGTTGGTAAATCTGGAGCAACTGATTCCTCCAAACTATTCCAAGCAACAGGACGCCTTTATTATTGTCCATCTGGTCCTGTTTCCTGGCATACTTTGGAGGAATCAAGGCACTCCAATGTACCAAAAGTATACTCTCCTCTTAAAGTGACAATCTCTTACTGATGAACTTGTGGGTATACGTAGGTGTCAAAGATGTGTTATTTATTTTATACTCCGAGTAGATTTGAGGGCCCTTACTGGAGCTCTATGAACCCTCCAAATAATCCAGGCCACAAAACGCTTCAGTGTTTCGAATAGGGAATCTGTTGCCTGGAGTAGTTTGGAGAATTCATAGAGCTCCATGCAGTAAGGGCCCTCAATTTTTTTATAACTACGGGTGTTAGACATTGGAGTGTGTCAGATTGAGTTGCCTTCCTCTGACCATTGCACAACTTTGGCTATACTCTCCGGGTCAGAGATTATGGGTCGATTCCACAGTGGTTTGTTTTGGTTTGTAAGCTCGCAAACGAAAGAATGTTTGTCGTGTAAATGCCTTATGGGTGAATTATTTAATGAATTTGGTGAGTAATCTATACAGTGATCATTATTATTATTATTATTAAATGCCTTATGGGTGAATTATTTAATGAATTTGGTGAATAATCTATACAGTGATCATTATTATCTACCTGTTGGATAGATATTGTGAATGTGGATACTCACCTTTTGCAAAATAATGACGTCTTAACATTTTGGTTGGTTGGGGAGCTAACAAACCAATACCACTGTGAAATCGGCCCTATGTATCACGAGTGTGTGTATGTACAGTGGGCAGCATAAGTTCGCTTCATTTCCACCTACGTATGTATGTATTAGCTATAGTGATGATGTTGTAATACAATTTTAATACAGAGATGACAGATATAGTTCTCATATGGTAAATTACGTATGTATGTTGTTGGAATAAAAACTGGTTCAGAATGCAACTATCTGGTCACATTAGCAAATTTTTTTTTTAAGCCTATGTCCAGTGTCGGATCATATAAAATAAATAAATAAATAAATAAATAAATAAATAAATACTAAGTACACGAGATGGACGCGAATTTATGCTGTCGGCTGTACAGTCACGAACACTAATAAGTATCCAGGCAGGTGTGTGTTGCTTCGAATACCCAGAGACAGTAAATAAATAAATGCATAATAAGATCTCCATGGGAATTATTTCATTGGTGAATTGGACTGACCAAAGCTTCAACCCAAACTGTATTACTTATCAGTGCTCGTGACTGTACTGTATATAGTTCCTTAAATAACTTGGAGGAATAATAGTAGCTGGCCAATTTACCCTTGATATGTTTTCTTTTACTGGGGGTCATTTACTAAAGCCATGAAACTTGCCATTTAATTTTTATTTTTATTTTATTGCCCCAAACAATAGATGGGGAACAAAACATAACAACCCAGACGGCATCCAGGACACACTAATGACCACACACACACACACACACAGACAGACACACACAAATACACACACACTCACACACACACAGACACACACACAAATACACACATACTCATTGCCCAGGAAAGTCAATTTATTCCCTGTGAATATTACCCATGTTACACAGGGCTAGCTAGAATAAAGATTGCTGTAGGATCTGATAACTTTCTAGTGGATCGGATGAGATCTGCCCTTAACGATTAAATATCCACGTGAGATGTACTGCAACCGGAGGCTATTTTTTTTTTCTTACTGCTGTGCATACAGCAGTGTAAACTCCCTCCCTCCTAATGGTCCCTTCAGGACTGGTCTCATTGAATGTGCGGCCCTACTTGTAGCTCTTGTGGTAACGTAGACTTGGGCCCACACCACTGGCTGTGGTTTCTCTTGTGGTGGGAGGCCCCCAGACTCCCTGGTCCAGTAAGCTCTAGTCCCATTTTCCTGGGATGTGCTTCGGTAGCCCAGGCATATAGGGACATGCAACCCCTCCTTTATTTTAGAATTTGTTATTTTCACTGCGACCAGAGTGTACCAGGGGTCTGTGGGAGAACATCAACAACAACACACATACTTATGGAGCCATAAGAAACTCGAAAACACGAGAATACAAAGGACCCAAAGAACTTTATAAATTACTTATTTCTACCAACTTCCAGTGAGTTGATGTTTTATCCTTTATATTTATACTCTGACGCTGCACTTGTGTTTGGCTCTACTGGCAGTGTTTCCAGCAATAAATGGTTACACACACACACGTAGACGCAAACAAGGTCATACACACACACGTAGACGCAAACAAGGTCACACACACACACGTAGACTCAAACAAGGTCACACACAAATATATAGTGCACACACACATGTATAATGCATTGGTACTCTGTCATAAACATGCAACATTAATAGATGAGTAAGTATATTTGCACAATAGAATATTGAGGGCTTAACAACATAATCATTTTTCAGTGTCAGTTTCGAAGCATGTTTCAGTTGAAGATCAAAGAGTGGTTTGAGCACAGTGTTGACGACTGGTGTGTGTGTGTTCTCCTATGGACCTGTTAGTGTCTGGCAGTAATCACACAGCCATGGCCCAGTCAAGTGAGTCAACATCTCCACAAGACAACAACACCTCCTTTGCCACCTGTCTCGTTGGCATGATGAAGTGGCTTAACCATCTTAGTGACTATGGCTTCATCACTGCCGACAACCAGGACTAATTCATCCACAGGAAGGTCATCCTTGTGTCTGCTGCCACCACCTCACCACCATCACTGGGGGATGGAGAGTAGGTGTTCTTCACTGAGGAGGAAGGGCGTGGAGGCTACCAACGTACCCGGACTTGATGGTGGTAACGTCCTATGCTGCACTCTACGTCCGTGGGAGGAGGACAGCCGACGCTAAACTACCGTAGCGACGACAACAGCAGGCAGACATGGTCACTATCTGCACCAAGACTACTGTTGCTTTAACTACAGAAAGGATAGGTTGTCTGTCCGACCTCCTCGTAGACATATTCAGAAGAAATGGCTTGCCACCCATCGCCATTATGAGTTACAACCACCAACACCACCTCCATGGACCTCCACCACGCCAACCACCTCCACACTTGCTGCCCCGGGGTCTGCCGCCTGATGTGGTTTGTCGACACCTGCTGAACCACTAGGTTTTGGAGGAGCTTCTGGTAATGTAAATACTTGTTTGTATTCTCGTGTTTCATTCTATTCTGTTTTCGTGAGTGTGTGTGTGTGTGTGTGTGTGTGTGTGTGTGTGCAATCATTGTATTTTCATGGGACCCGCCTACCCATTGGTTCTGTTGCTTGTCATTTGATTGACGCCACGGCGAAAAAAAGCACACAATATTTTCTTTGTAAGCGATGATTCATGACAAGGATGTAGTAGTTCTCTAGTAAGCAGCCAGCCACCTTAACGGCCAGAAATGAGGCAGCAATCGTGTGGACTCATCATCCGGAATAGCAAGAAACTTTTGTCCGTAATAGTACTTGTATATCAACTTACAAATACATACAAATTCATTTCCATACAACAGCATACCGACCTCCATACCTTACTCACCTTCCTAGTCACTTATACTTGCATACGTATTTACAAATACATGTATGCTTACTTACTTACCTTATCACATACCTACTTGCAACACACACACACACACACACACACACACACACACACACACACACACACACACACACACACACACACACACACACACACACACACACACACATTTTCTGACCCATTATTATGGAAATGAAACTAAATTGTGTAACAAAAATCAAGAGTTTAACAGAAACCAAGTGTGAAATTAAAACTGAAACCTCTTTCCAGTTACATTTCCTCTTTCTTCATTCACCCTTTTTTCCCCACTCACTATTTCCTACCACACTTCCTCTCCAGACCTCCTTCTAATTCCTTCACCCAGTCACTGTTCTCCTTCCCCCTCCTCCCCCCACCCTCCTCCTCACTCACTGTTTCCTACCACACTTCCTCTCCCTCCTCACCCTCTTCCTCCTCCTCCACCTCCTCCTCCTCGTACCTCCTCCACCTCCTCCTCCTCGTACCTCCTCCTCCTCGTACCTCCTCCTCCTCCTCCTCCTCGTACCACCACCACCACCACAACAAGCCACAGGCAGCCAGCTATGAGGTTCTTGAATGCCTTCCACGGCCAATCAAACGCCTCCGGGCCTTCTCAACAACCAACCAACCAGCGACCAGGACACCGATGCCTCAGCCAACCGCACTCCAACACGTAACTCGAGGCTTTAGTCACACCGGCTCCCTTAATTGAAAAGCAAGGAGAAAAAAGTATAATTATTTGTTGCTCTCCTTTATGGCGTCGTTCGTTCCTTCCTTCGCTTTGGTCGTAATGTTTTTTTTTTTGTTTCTCTGTTTTTTTGCCTTCCATTTGGCATTCTCTTTTATTCCGTCTTGTGTTCCCGTCTGTCCCTGTTTTATTGCACCGTGTCTTAACTGCTTATTCCGGGTGAATAGAATGGTTTTTAAGCTTCACTGTCAATATTCTCTCTTCCTTTCATCCCAGGCCTCATAAACATTGTGACTAGGAGTCCATTCCACAGTGGTATTGGTTTGTTAGCTTCCCACCCAACCAACCACACTGTCTTGTAAAGCGTAATTATTTTAGGGTTGATGCCACAGTGGTATTGGTTTGTTAGCTTCCCAACCAACCAACCAACCACACTTGTAAGGCTTCATTATTTTTCCAAAATCTGAGTTATTCATATTCACAAAAATTTATATTAAGTTATTCACATTCACAATTTGTCAAACAGTTAGATAATGTTGATCACTGTATAGTTGACTCACCAAATTCATTAAATAATTCACCCCAACGTCATTAATTAACACGACTAAGATTCTTTCGTTTGCGTGCATACAAACCAATACCAACCACCACTGTGGAATGGACCCTATAAGTTACCAACCTGGCAGTAGTCTCACAATGATGATATTCCACACACACACACACACACAGACAGACTGCAGGGAACATACAACATTCCATCAAGATCAAGAATATTTACTGAGAAAAGTTTTGCTGTCGTACTTTATGATCCAATATCTTTGATGTAGAGAAGAAATGTCACGATACCAAATACTGGTTCTACCTGAGAGAAGCTGTCTGTTGTAACGTGCAGAAATTAAGGCGAGTTTGTAGTTTAATTTAAGGGACACAGTATTACACTTTTGTTACTGTACAGTTGGACACATGAATTGGTGGTACAGCCCAGGTGAAAGATACTTGTCCCATTTGAGTAACCATTGTGTGTCTATTATCAGGTACTTGATTTTTATTACCATCCTCAATACTCATGACTTCTGCCCCTGATGGTGTCTCCTATTTGGCACTAAGGAACTTGATATTGAGAGAAATTGACCATCTTTCACTTGGGCTGTATAGTCGGCGGCAAAAGTCATGTCGCCTCACGTGCTTCACCGAGACAGGCAGTGTTCATTAACTCGAGAAATACACACGTTTTCTACACCTAATAATCTCGAGTCTATGAACATCGCGTGCCTCGGTGAAGCAAGTGAGGCGACACGACTTTTGCCGCCGACTGTACCTCGAATTCCTGTGTCCAACTGTACATCGAAATGCCTATATACTCCAACAACCCTACCTTTACATATATTTCCTTCCCACTTTCATGAGTGTTGAATAAGCAGACAGAGAATATATATATACACATAAAATGACCACAGAAGAAATCATAAGCGAGACACTAAGACTAATTTAGCACTTCCGTTGCATTACTGTACATCCTCAGACAGAATGGAACAAAGACATAAGAGTTTTAAAAAAATTGAGGGCCCTTACTGGAACTCTATGAACCTTCCAAATTATCCAGGCCACAGAACGCTTCAGTGTTTCGAATAGGGAATCTGTTGCCTGGAGTAGCTTGGAGAATTCATAGAGCTCCAGTAAGGGCCCTCAAATGTTTTAAAACTACGGGTGTGAGAGTTTTATACAGCCACTGAGACGCCTGACAGGATGGGTTGCTCATTTGCAGTGACCTTGGGATGGGTTCTAGGTTCCTCAGGTTTAGATCAAGGTTTAAAGTTATGTTTGTATGGCATTGGCTGTTCAAATCATTCCAAGATATATATATATACTGACAGATGTATATTCTTCATTTTGATGGTGATAGAAATGTATGAAAACTGAAGGGTATTTGTGTTCAACGAGACATTCCACACGACTCAACCATAATATTACTCTTCACTCCACACGACTCAACCATAATATTACTCTTCACTCTACATGACTCAACCCTAATATTACTCTTCACTCCACACGACTCAACCCTAATATTACTCTTCACTCCACACGACTCAACCCTAATATTACTCTTCACTCCACACGACTCAACCCATTACTCTTCACTCCACACGACTCGACCCATTAACTCTTCACTCCACACGACTCAACCCATTAACTCTTCACTCCACACGACTCAACCCATTAACTCTTCACTCCACACGACTCAACCCATTAACTCTTCACTCCACACGACTCAACCCATTACTCTTCACTCCACACGACTCAACCCATTAACTCTTCACTCCACACGACTCAACCCATTAACTCTTCACTCCACACGACTCAACCCATTAACTCTTCACTCCACACGACTCAACCCATTACTCTTCAAATTATTATTGTAACTAAACCTGAGGTAATTAAAGCCTCTGTATATATGGCTAAATATCCTATACCACGTTATATTATTATCTGGGGAAAGTTAAGTATGTTGCTCTATGATCTTGTGTGTTTGTGGCTATGTCTGTCTGTAGCTTCGCGGTCTACAGGTCGCAATTCTCGTCCCATTTTGCTGAAATTTTCCCCACAGTTAGGCATCAAAATTTTTAGGTCACCTATTGTTTTTCATGGTCAAAAGTAAAAAATCAAGGTCAAAATGGTAAAAACATTGAACATTGATAAAACCGCAATAATTTCGGTTGTAGATATCTGATTTTGATCAGACTTTATCTGTAATAATCTATGTTCAATTCTGCTTCTAATGGTACTTGAGCGATGGCTGTATTCCTAAAACTCGTGATTTGAGCATTAGGTTGAAAATCAAGGGGTCTGAATTTTGCCATACTTTCGCCAAGTCCTCGCTCTACGAGCGAATGATTCATATATTTATTACTTTATTCCCGTGGCAACTGCATTCCTAATTGGGATGTAATGTAGAAGAGTCTGCCTGGAGGTTGTGAGTGTGACTTGTTGCCGAGGACTGAATGTTAATAGTGACAGTTGTTGTGTGTCGGGGGCAACTTCCTTAAGGGGATGAGGTTGAGTCCCATCAGTGCTCAAGTAACATCTCAGACCAAAGTGTCGTCTGTGAGGGTCGTTGTACACTGTCTTCCACACCTCAGTGATGGATGGATGTCTGGCCTTGTGTCGGCTGGCGTGGCGTGGCGTGGGACACAGGACTCACCCACTGGCATGTTTTCCACCAGTTCAGATTAGTTTCATTAGGTACAGTTGCCAAAAAAGGTATTGCGACAAATCTTGATAGAATTTTAACCCTAGTAATATCCACAACTATTTGTAGGGACTATAATAAGCATGTATAACAGAAGGAAATATACATATCCTTCTATAATACATACTTATAATCCCTACAAACAACGATAGACATTAATAAATTTAATGTTGTATCAATAGTTGTCGCAGTACCTTTTTGGCAACTGTACCTGGACAGTGTGCATTATATTATGTTGTTGTAGCAGGGGTTGGGATAGATTAGGTGTGGTAAGATTAGATAAGGTAGGATTAAACTAG
>JAWZYT010003853.1:45000-75000 GCA_034508575.1 Petrolisthes manimaculis | reverse complement strand
TGATATGACAGCCTCTTACAGAAAAAAGTCACTTACTATACAACTGAATGTGTTATAAGACAGTAATTCATCGCTCAGTCATATTAGTTTGTGTGTGTGTGTGTATGGTGTGTGTGTGTGTGTGTGTGTGTGGAAGGAGTAGTGGTGGTGGTTTAATGGAGGAAAGGCAATGATTTGGAAGCCTGAAATTGATAGATAATGTTCTCAAAGCCTGACGTCGATAGATAATAAACTCTGTGGTGAGGCTGACACCACAACAGTACCTTGTGTTCGAAAGCCGATCATAATAACACCCGGTGAGATGGTTGAGGTGTGAATGTTGGTCTGGACAGTGACTCCCCCATCCAGTAAGGGTTGATACACACGTCTAACCCTGGGTGGCCAACCAACTCCTGTCCACAGCTGTACAGTTGGACACACATGAATGGGTGGTACAGGCAGCCCAGGTGAAAGATACTTGTCCCATTGGAGTAACCATTGTGTGTCTATTATCAGGTACTTGCTTTTTATTACCATCCTCAATACTCATGACTTCTGCCCCTGATGGTGTCTCCTATTTGGCACTAAGGAACACACACACTCACACTCACACTCACACACACACACACACACACACACACACACACACACACACACACACACACACACACACACACACACACACCATCCTCAATACTGACTTCTGCCCCTGATGGTGTCTCCTATTTGGCACTATATAAGGAACTTGATATTGGGAGAAATGGACCATCTTTCACTTGGGCTGTACCACCCATTCCTTCATTCATGTGTCCACAGCTGTACCTTGAATGAACTCCAATGATCTGCAAATAACCTTACACGTAACTCCCTTCCACTTTCTCCCTCTGTGTGATTGCTGTCTCATCCCCTCCTCTCTCTCTCTCTCTCTCTCTCTCTCTCTCTCTCTCTCTCTCTCTCTCTCTCTCTCTCACCTTTTTCTGGCGCCATACGATCTCGATGTTGCGGCGTCTAATATACATCAATCAATCTCTCTCTCTCTCTCTCTCTCTCTCTCTCTCTCTCTCTCTCTCTCTCTCTCTCTCTCTCTCTCTGATATTGCCTGCATGAGTGATGTGGGTAATTCTTTAAGGGTTTTGGCACCCCCTCGGCCCCAGCCACTAGCTTTTATTGTTCTTCAATTGTCCCTCTTTTCTTGCTATTTCCTTCCTGCTTGTTGTCTCACCTCTCTATCACCTTTTTCTGGCACTATATGACCTCACTGTTGCGGCGCCTAATATCAATCAATCTCTCTCTCTGTTTGTCTGTCGGGCTATACAAATTGTCATGTGACCACCTACAGCTCCAGGAATTCACACACGGAAAGTGGACGTACACGAGGGGGGTCAGAGGACATTTTCGTCGCAAAAAAAATACCCCCACTAATTACTTAATTACACATACTTCACTTCACTGGCTTATGGTCTAGTACCCTATATAAGTATAAGCAACGTATGGATTATCATGTAAATACACCATATGGAACTGGATTCAGATTATTATTTTTTTATTATTATTCCATAGAAAATTAAATAAAGGAAATTGGTGATCTCAACTCTTAATTTCTGCTGCACTCACTCAACAGCTTGCCATCTACCTACAGTACAGTCTGGTATGCTGCTACTTGCTGTCACTCATTCATTGTCAGCTCTGTAGGCACCACATCCCATAACAGAAGTACAGTAGTTAGTTAGTTAGTTAGAAGCCTCAACAGACCTCTGACCTTGCCATATAAACTGCTGTGAGTCGTATCATTACTCTCCTCCTCTCCTGTACATCCATATCCTCACCCAATTCTCACACCCTGTAAAACACTCACACCCGTAGTTTTAAAATATTTGAGGGCCCTTACTGGAGCTCTATGAACCCTTCAAATAATCCAGGCCACAAAACGCTTCAGTGTTTCGAATAGGGAATCTGTTGCCTGGAGTAGTTTGGAGGGTTCATAGAGCTCCAGTAGGGCCCTCAATTTTTTTAAAACTACGGGTGTCACCCCTCATTGTCACCTTTTAACCTTACTCGTCCATTAACCTCACCCTTCCCACCACACCCTCCCCTTCCTACCACACCCTGCCCCTCCCCCACACCCTTCCTTCCAAACCCTCCCCTTCCTACCACACTCTCCCTTTCCTTCCCAACACCCTCCCCTTCCTACCACACCCTCCCCTTTCCCCCCACACTCTCCCCTTCCCAACACACTCTCCCCTTCCCATCACACACTCCCCTTCCCACCACACCCTGCCCTTCCTACCACACCCTGCCCTTCCTACCACACCCTCCCCTTCCTACCACACCCTCCCCTTCCTACTACACCCTCCCCTTCTCCGCACCCTATCCCCTTCCCCCCACACCCTCCCCACACCCTCCCCTTCCCCACACACCCTACCACACCCTCCCACTTCCTCCCCTTCCCCCACCAAATCCTCCCCTTCCCCACACATCCTCCCCTTTCCCCCAACACCCTCCCCTTCCCCCCACACCCTCCCCTTTCCCCACCAAATCCTCCCCTTCCTACCACACCCTCCCCTTTCCCCACACACTCTCCCCTTTCCCAACACACCCTCCCCTTTCCCCCCACCCCTTCCCCTTAATTGGCCTTCTCTTATAGGGTAGGTGGTCACGGGTGTGTTAATGGTAAGGTTGAAGTAGTCATCTGATTAATGTTGTATTACCGAGGCAGGGGTCCCTTCACACACACACACACACACACACACATATACATATACACACACACACACACATACATAAAGTCACACACACATACACACACACACACACAGACACGCACACATACACATACACACACATACATATACACACGCACACACACACACACACACACACACATAAAGTCACACACACACACATACACACATACATAAAGTCACATACATATATATATACACACACACACACATACAATTACATATCTGCTCCCTCAATTTGTCCTTCTGTCCACCCTCTCTTTATCATTCTTTTCCGGATTCTTCTGTTCTCTGTCTCCTTCCTGTTCTTTTCCCATCTCCTCCTCTCTCCTTCTCCCTCCTTCCTGTCGAATTATTACTCAACTTCCCTCCTTCCCTCCCCACCTATCATCTCATTCTCTCTCCTCCTCCTCTCTCCTTCTTCTAGTCCTCTCTCCTTCTCCTTCCTTCCAGTCGAATTCTTACTCAACTTCCCTCCTTCCCTCCCTACCTATCATCTCATTCTCTCTCCTCCTCCTCCTCCTCTCTCCTTCTCTCTCCTTCTCCCTCCTTCCTGTCGAATTATTACTCAACTTCCCTCCTTCCCTCCCTACCTATCATCTCATTCTCTCTCCTCCTCCTCCTCCTCTCTCCTTCTCTCTCCTTCTCCCTCCTTCCTGTCGAATTTTTACTCAACTTCCCTCCTTCCCTATCATCTCATTCTCTCTCTTCTCCTCCTCCCATTCTTTTCTTTTCCCATCTCATATACTTCTCCTCCTCCTCCTTCCTTCCTTGTCCAATTCTTGCTTCATTTCCCTCCTTCCTTCCTTCCCTCCCTCACTACCTATCATATTCTCTTCTTCCTCCATTCTATTCTTTTCTCATTTCCTTCTCTACCTATCATCTTATTCTCTCTCCTTCTCCTTCCATTTCCTTCCCCTCTTCTTTCCTTCCCTTCCTATTTTCCCTCAATTTCCCTCCCTTCTTACTTACCTATCATCTACTCTTCTCTCCTCCTTCATTCTTTTCTTTTACAATTTCCTACCCCTCCTCCTCCTCCTCCTTCCCCTCCTTTCCTCCCTCTCTACCTGTCATCTCACCTCCACCTCCTCCTCCTCCTCCGTCCAGAACATGGAGCTAGAATAGGAGGAGACGACCCGCGGTCAGAAAAGTGAGGTCAGGTCAGCCACATTGGGATTGGCAAGAAGCTCGCCAGCCGCTCCTTAATTATTAATCTGGCCATGACTTATGTCACCCAAAAGGTGATTAATTCATACATTCTGCAGACAATTATATATATTGTCACTAAACAGTTTGGGTGAACACTACCACTATCTTCAGTGGTCAGGACAGAGTGAAGAAATAACATATTATACAGTAAAGCAGTTCCTTTTTATGCAGTTATCAAAGTATGTCATGTGTATGTCTATGCGTGTGTGTGTGTGTGCGTGTGCTTGTGTATGTGTGTGTACAATCTGGGTGTGGTAAAATATGTTTAGGTGTGAGGGAGGGTCACCAAACAAATTAATAAACGGCTGTGTTTGTGTGTTACTTAGGGAGGGACCGATTTATCAATTAGGAAGTTCATTAAGGGATTACGTTTGCGAGACCCATCACTATAAGGTTGAAAATGTCATGGTTTTGAATATACAACAATAATTCAGTTATTTTTCTTTTTCCGACTTCATGACATATACAGTATAAGAGTTGGCTTCCTTCCCAGTGTAACTGTAATTGGCATTACATGTATCATTAAATATTGCATTATTCATTTTGCCTCCCTAGTTAGGATGATCTGTTACTTGGCCATGCCTATTATTCCAAGGAAATGCATACCATTGGATTCTGTTCCAATTATATATTATTCCAATTATATAGAAATATTAAAAATAATATTTCTCTTTAGGTAATCAATGACTCTGTTCTGAAAAGTAGGATATTATCTGATTCTGTTAATATAGAGCCAGAGAAATACATGTATATTCCAAGTTAGTCTCACCTCTCAAAGTGTACAAATAAGATAGTTTTATATATAGCAGGATTTGATATATATAAGTTAATGAAGTCCTTGTATTGTGAACCAAACATTGTTGCCCTAAACTCAGACAAGACTGATAAACATATTCTTTCCTTGGTAAAACTTAAAGACAGAGTAAACTTGGTGTATCCATCTGATGATGTAATTGATATATGTATTACATCAGAAAAACTGTTTAGGGAAAGAGGGTCCAGCACCACTTTGGAGAGGGTAGATTGTAGCAAAATAATAATATCAGTGTTAATATATTATGCCCACAAATACGTATTTTCTACTTTAGCTGGCCACATGTACGACTGATAATCACTTGAATTAGTTAATTAAGGCAGTTGCTGAATCATATTTGCAGGTGAAATATGTATATAAGGCCAAACAAATTACTAAGAAGTTGGCATCCAAAGTGAAAGTAAAGAGTTGACAAATATATACAAAACTTATACATTTCAGTGGCCAATTTGGTATAGAGTGATAGGTCAGTAATTTATAAATTTCTATTTATATTATTGAAAGATGTGTGAATTGTATGTTATTAATTAAAGAATACGAAATACATGTCATACCGTAATTAAAAATGAATAAACATCGTGAGGAATATGGGTAAACTGTATGGGTACTATGAGTGGTCAGCCTTCCTTGCCAATACTAGGCGTTGGCTTCTGAGGACCTGACTGGCTTCACTCCACTGAGACCCAAATGAACGCGCGGGCCGCCTCCTCCTATTCTAGCTCCATGGTCCAGAATGACTGTCTAGTGTTCATTTCCCATTGTCACTGAGACCTTTGACCTTTGACCTGCCACCTCACACCTCTTCTACAATACGATCCTCCAGTCACCTCGCATGACCTCAAGTGACCTCACATGACCTCTGAGTTAGGTCTCTTTCGAATTATAACTTATTCTGAGTCATAATGATTCCAAATGTGTAGAGTAAGGTAATTAAAAACTAAAATTTAGGCTATCAATTTTTTTTTCTTCATTGGGCTCCTCCGATCACAATAATATAACAAGACATCATTCGATGGCAACACCACCCGTTAATAATAATAATAATAAGGGTTTGGATCACTACTTTGGGTAGTGTTGAAATCTCCCATAAGATTGGTGAAGGTTTGGATTACTACTCAGGCCTGTGTTGAAATCTCTTATAAAGATCAATCCGCCTTATTTTTTTGTGACCTTGACCTTCGACCAATTTTGCCCAAAATTTAATCATTTTGTTTCATGATGAATATCTATCAATAAAAAAAAATGAACATCATATGGCTAAACCTGTTGACGCTAGACCATAAACAAACACACAAACAGGTAAATAAATAAATAAATAAATATCTGGCACCGAAAACAACAATACACCCCCTTCAGGGTGGTGTAAAATGAACATCATACGGCTAAACCTGTGGACGCTAGACCTGAAACAGACACTCGAACAGATAAATAAATATGCGGCACCAAAAACAATACACCCTCCCTTCGGGGCGGTGTAATTAACGAGCAGCGATACCCGACGTCGTCCGGGTGAGACCATAGAGTCTATCTTGAGACAGCCATAAATCTTTGGTTGTTTTCTTCTTTTTCCCTTCGTTAGTACGGTATTTCGTTTTACAATCTTTACTTAATTTTTACCAAAGTAACTGAAACGGGATGAGAATTTTGATCACACTAATAATAATAATAGTGAACAATTTACGGTACAGGTCATGTATTGATGCTGGATGTCTGGCAAATATTTCAGGAATCCTAAAAATGACAAAGTTAAGGGGAGAGTATACTTTTGTTACATTGGAGTGCCTTGATTCCTCCAAAGTATGCCATGAAACAAAACCAGATGAACAAAACTAATGATGCCCTGTTGGAGTTAAGAGTTTGGAGGAATCATTAACTCCAAAAATGTCCTAACTATACATACCCTCCCCTTAATGATCACAGTGAATTGTTGTGCCTTCACTTGAAAATCCTCATTACCAAAATTAATTATCGGTGGACAGCAAACCACAGGCACGTCTGACACATCCAAAGCCTTTCACACCCGTAGTTTTAAAACATTTGAGGGCCCTTACTGGAGCTCTATGAACCCTCCAAATAATCCAGGCCACAAAACGCTTCAGTGTTTCGAATAGGGAATCTGTTGCCTGGAGTAGTTTGGAGAATTCATAGAGCTCCAGTAAGGGCCCTCAAATGTTTTAAAACTACGGGTGTCATTCCTACAGTATATCTAAGCAGTAGTTAAGGGGGGGTGGGAATAGGGGGACAAGCTTGGGGGGGTTTGGGGCGTGCAGGAGTAGGGGGGGCAGGCTTTGGGTTTTTTTGGGAGGGTTAGGGGGTTGAGGGAATAGGGGGACAGACTTTCTACCCCCCCAAGCCTGTCCTCCCACTATTCCCGCACCCCTCCAGTCCCCCCCCCCCAAGCCTGTCCACCTATTCCCACACCCCCTTAAATATCACCTATCGCTTTTCTATAATAAGAAGATGATCACAGACATACTACTTATACTATACTCTGTTCAAAACTTGTGTTCCATTTTCCTCTATCTATCTGTCTCTATTTCTATCTATATCTTTATACCTATATCTATTTATATCTATATCTTTCTATCTATCTCTATTTCTATCTATCTCTATTTCTATCTATATCTTTCTATCTCTATTTATATCTATATCTATTTCTATCTATATCTTTCTATTTATATCTTTCTATCTATCTCTATCTATCTCTTATCTGTCTGTCTATCTATCTATCTATCTATCTATTTCTATCTATCTAAGCATAAGAGGCCAGCGGAACACAAGTTTTGAACAGATTTTAGAAAAAAAAAAAAAAAAAAAAAAAAACTTGCTATACAGTATTGTTTATTGCATGTGTCACTTATCATTTTGCTGAATAGGTTTGTGTCGGGTGGATGAAACTAAGTCTCCCTATATAGTGAATAAAAAAAAAGAAAAAAAGAGAAATGGGGTAATTATAGTCTGTTCAAAATTTGTGTTCCACTAGCCTCTATCTATCTATCTATTTCTATCTGTCTATCTATCGCTATTTCTATCTATTTCTATCTATCTATCTAACTATCTAACTATCTATATCTATCTATCTATCTATCTAGCTATTTCTATCTGTCTCTCTATCGCTATTTCTATCTATTTCTATCTATCTATCTAACTATCTCTATCTATCTATGTATCTATATCTCTATCTATCTATTTCTATCTATCTATCTATCTATCTAACTAACTATCTCTATCTATCTATCTATCTATCTATCTAACTATCTATCTATCTAACTATCTCTATCTATCTATCTATCTATCTATCTATCTCTATCTATGTATCTATTCCTATCTATCTATGTATCTATCTATCTCTATCTATCTCTCTATCTAACTATCTAACTATCTCTATCTATATCTAACTATCTCTATCTATATCTAACTATCTATCTATCTATCTATCTATCTAAGCATAAGAGGCCAAAAGGAACACAAATTTTGAACAGAGTTTTTTTTATAGTTTCAAGGACCCACCACTTCTCCTCCTCGGCGGTGACTGTGACTGTACATACACGGCAGCTACAATACGAGACCCATAAATAATTGCCCACTGAAGGTCTTGGCATCGTGGCCGTCACCTCAGCAAAGAGTTTTCTGCTACACATTATATTTTACTGAGGGGGGCTTTGATACGGATACGTTGTGGGACAAGTGTAGATGTAAATAGTCTCGTTCTTTAGCACACACTTCAAACTCTCTTTCTCTCTCTCTCTCTCTCTCTCTCTCTCTCTGCATGTATGTATGTACAGTTGGCTCCACTCCCGCGTTTCTCCCCTCGCGTTGTCAATGTTGGTTGGGCCAGTCAGATATTCGAATCCTGATCTATAAGTTAAACAATTCGAAACATTCATTCATATCCTTAGAGTGAAAAATATGAATGTTTCGAATATTTAAACTTGTGAATTAGGGATTCGAAATTCTGACTGGCCCAACATTGGCAACGACAGGGGAGAAATGCGGGAGTGGAGCCAACTGTATGTCTGTCTGTATGTATGTATGTATGTATGTATGTATGTATGTATGTATTCTCTGTACCATGCACTGAATTCTGAATGGTTCAAACTTTTTATGTTAATGTGGCATATAATATTTTTTTTTGGTTTTACATTGGAGTGCCTTGATTCCTTCAAAGTATATAGTTATATATACCAGGAAACAGGACCAGAGGAGCAAAAATAAGAGTGTGTGTTCTGTTTGTTGTTGCTTGGAATAGTTTGGAGGATTCAGTTGCTCCAGATTTACCAACACAAAACTCCCCCCGTAAGAAGGTTGGTCTGGGATGGGTGTTGCTGTTTTGTCCACCTAAAGTTACTAGCCAGACTGCCATGCTCTCTGGGTGACAGTACACATTTTTGGATCCTAGTGAAATTAATTTGTTCAGCACTCATGGATTTTTTTTTTTTTTTTTTTTTTTTTTTTTTTTTTTTTTTTTTTTGACGACTGCTGCTGTGTAGACCGTTAACACAATGAGGTGCTATTTTATATATAGCATACAATTATCATAGTCTTGCCTTCTCATTTTAGTTAGTTAAGGACCCTGTGATCGTGTATAAAATGGGAGACTTCTGATTCCTCCTGACCATGCCACGAAATAAACTCCTTCCCTATAGGTGTGTGTGTTTCGTGGCAATATTTGAGGGACTAATAATTTTTCTCCAACTTTTAGACTACATCACAGGGTTCCTTAAAGTCAGGACAGGTCTCTTGGTAGGTGTGGCCTTACTTATACTGTATATAGCTCTGTGGTAAAGTTTGGACTCCATCCTATATACACAAAAAAGCTGAGGGGGGTAATTCCATTTTTGTTACATTGGAGTGCCTTGATTCCTCTAAAGTATATATGCTAGGAAACAGGAATAGAAGAGCAAAATTAATAGTGTTTTGTTTGTTGCTTGGAATAGTTTGGTGGAATCAGTTGCTGTAGATTTACCAACACTGTACACTCGTGATACATAATCCCTGACCAGAGACGAACGGCAGGCACACACACACACACACACACACACACACACACACACACACACACACACACACACACACACACACATACCCTGCATTGGAACTCAGCCTCTATAGGTGTACTGGGTGGGGGGAAATGAGCAATACCAGGCGATTCGAAGCTTTCTGCTCCTCACACTCTGGTCAGAAATTATGTATCACGAGTGTACCTGCCACTTAAATCATCCCACAACAGTAACAACACTGGCTGTAGAATCTGAGGCCCCAAGACTCCCTGGCTGGTCGTGTCAGCTCTGGTTCCATCTTCTTTGTAATTTGCTTTGCTAGTCCAGGCATATACCGCCAGACTTTTATTTTATATTTATTACTATTTTCTTTTTTAACTTTAAGGGGGTGTGGGAGTAGGGGGGCAGGCTTGGGGGGAGTTTGGCGGGTGCGGGAGTAGGGGGACAGGCTTGGGGTGGGTAGAAAGCCTGTCCCCCTACTTCCGCATCCCCCAACCCCCCTCCCAAGCCTGTCCCCTTCTCCCACACCCCCTTAAAGTGTACCTGGGATCTAAAAGGAGCAGAGGACATGCATCTGTCTCTTCTGTGGCCTGAAGGCATATTCTGTATACATGCTCTTTGTAAGGGACCCTTGTGTGTTGTGGTCAGAAAATTGGAGATAAATGAGTCCTTCAAATGTTGCCACAAAACACACACACCTATATGGATGGAGCTTTCATGTTACGTGGAATGGTCAGGAGGAATCAGAAGCCTACAATTTTTATACACGACCACAGGGTCCTTAACACCACTGACACCCGTAGTTTTAAAAAAATTGAGGGCCCTTACTGGAGCTCTATGAACCCTCCAAACTACTCCAGGCAACAGATTCCCTATTCGAAACACTGAAGCGTTTTGTGGCCTGGATTATTTGGAGGGTTCATAGAGCTCCAGTAAGGGCCCTCAATTTTTTTAAAACTACGAGTGTCATACCTCGGTTAGGTTAGATTATTAGGGTTCCTCAATTTTCCACGAGAGTTAAAAAAAGAGCTGGGAAAAAAAATGAAATTATTTGAATTAATATTCTATTATTAATTTTATCGTTCCAACCTAAGCGGCAATTGTTGGAATAATTGATTGATATTAGGCGCCACAACAGCGAGATCATATACCGCCAGAAGAATGAGATAGAGAGGTGAGACAGCAAGCAGGAAGGGAATAGACAGAAAAGAGGAACATCTGATGAACTGAAAGGGAGTGAATAGGACCAAAGGGGCGCACAAACCTTAACTGTATTATTGTCCACATCACTACAGGCAATATAATATACCCCCCACAGGCACCAAGCGTCAATTTATAAGCTATTTTTTGCCATTTTGACCAAGGCTGTGACGAGCTCGTATACAGAATATGTTCCCGATAGAATAGCAAAAACAACAGAGTCCAACACAGTGAGTATGTACAGTCGTGATACGTAATCCCTGACCAGAGACGAACGACACACACACACACACACACACACCCTGCATTCGAACTCAGCCTCTATAGGTGTACTGGGTGGGGGGAAATGAGCAATACCAGGCGATTCGAAGCTTTCTGCTCCTCACACTCTGGTCAGAAATTATGTATCACGAGTGTACAGCTAGCTATTAACTAAAGTCCGTGAGCGATGGTCCCGCAAGAACATCGCTGGCTGATGCAGCAGTTAAAGTACAGTTGCCAAAAAAGGTATTGCGACAAATCTTGATAGAACTTTAACCCTAGTAATATCCACAACTATTTGTAGGGACTATAAGCATGTATAACAGAAGGAAATATACATATCCTTCTGTAATACATACTTATAAGCATGTATAACAGAAGGAAATATACATATTATCATTCTGTAATACATACTTATAATCCCTACAAACAACTATGGACATTAATATATTTAATGTTGTATCAATAGTTGTCGCACTAGCTTTTTTGGCAACTGTACAACACACCCGACAGATGGCACCACTGTACGTCACCTCTCCTCCTCCTCCTCCTTGGATATTCACCCTCTCGGACCTCTCCCTCCCACCAGTATCTTCCTCCACCCATCATATCATCATATCAACTTGTTTCCCAATACTTCCACGCACAGTTTTGTTCTCTCTCTCTCTCTCTCTCTCTCTCTCTCTCTCTCTCTCTGTAGCTTTCTGTGGTCCCTCTCTTTCTCCCTCCCTCTCTCTTTCTCTTTCCCTCTCTCTTCCTGTCTTTCTCCCTCTCTCTTTCTCTCTCTCTCGTTCTCTCTCTCCCCTCCTCTCTCTCTCTAAATGTATTATCATATGTACAGTCACGAGCACTAATAAGTAATCAGGTGTGCTGCTTCGGATACTTTGAGACGGTAAATAAACAAAGGCACATCAACATCTCCATTGGAAATACTTCGTTCGTTGGTGAATTATTGGACTGTTCAAAAATCCCCACCCAAAGGTGTAAACGTATTAGTGCTCGTGACTGTTACTTTTTTTCATTGGGTGCGTATTCGGTGGTATACCTGTTGGTGAACTTCACTATTATTTGATTAATGAAAAATAATTATAAGTGGTATTTAACTGATGTTCAACGTATGACTTATAGATATTTGTCATAATTCACAGGTAGACACGAATATATTACTTCTAATGTAACAAACACTTATGTAAAATAATCAGATCAAGAACAGTGAGTCAGTGAACGAGTTTCAAAATATTGTGTGATATGTAAAAACTCTCTAACCTGGTACAGTAGTGAGCACTGCCGCGTAGTACAGGAGCTCACATGATTAAGAGAATATAATGATTTAGTTCCTTAAAGAAGCGCTGAATGAGACAACAGATATTTTATTGGCGTGTGTACGAGCTTCACAGGCAAAACCCCCAAGGCTACTATCTACATAAGTTTCAAAAGGGTAAATATCTCCTCTAATCGGTAGTGCAAGAGTGATATATTCAATTCTTTCAGGCAAATTGATACAAAGTAACTTCCCCGCTATGTCAGCATGGTCTGTCCTAATGTTGGAGGGAGTGAAGGGAGAGAGAAAGCCAGTAGTCTGTTCAAAATTTGTGTTCCACTAGCCTCTATCTATCTAGCTATTTCTATCTATATATATATCTATCTATTTCTATCTATCTATCTAACTATCTATATCTATCTATCTGTCTATCTATCTATATATTTCTATCTATCTAAGCATAAGAGGCCAGCGGAACACAAGTTTTGAACAGAGTTATAGTCATCCTTTGATATTATTCATTTATGGGACCGTAATTAAAGTCTGTGAGGGATTTGTAATGGGGAATCCTCACTGGTGACGAAAAAAACATGTTGGCAACACAAAGTACAACATGAGGGGTAACAAACAAGTGACTTATATGTATATAGCTTTATGAAATAGTATTGTAGACATGTTTGTACGAATTAAATGGTGGTCTGTTGATGTTGTTGTTGTTGTTGTTGACATCACTGGTGTGGACAAGTCAATGTTGGTAAGGGGGTGTGGGAGAAGGGGACAGTCTTGGGGGAGGGGGAGTTGGGGGGTGCGGGAGTAGGGGGACAGGCTTGGGAGGGGGGGTTAGAGGGATGCATGCGGGAATAGGATGACAGGCTTTCTACCCTCCCCAAGCCTGTCCCCCTATTCTCGCACCCCCTAAACTCCCCCTAAGCCTGTCCCCCTATTCCCGCACCCCCAAACTCCCCCCAAGCCTGCCCCCCCTACTCCCACACCCCCTTAAATGATAGCCAATGTGGGGTCTTTATTATTATGTGGGCAGACACTCTCAGTCACACACCAACAGATAATAATAATAATAATAATAATAATAATAATAATAATAACAGCAATAACAATAATAATAATAACACCAACAGTGACTACAGACAGACATACATCCAGTGTGGACAGCCTCGCCAAGCTGACTCTTGTAGCCAACAGGTAGACAACGTTGTAACAAAATAATATTATATTACATACATAGTTGTAGATAATATTATGTATCCAGATGACGACTGTTGTGTCTTGCGTAGTGTTTTCAACAATATGATGGCAGTGTGGAGACTGTGGACGCACCTTAAGGGGAGGGTATAGTTTTGACATTTTTGGAGATTATGATTCCTCCAAACTATTCCTGGCAACAGGATACCATTATTTTTTTTCATCTGGGTCTGTTTCCTGGCATACTTTGGAGGAATCAAGGCACTCCAATCTATCAAAAGTATACTCTCCCCTTAAGGGTTTTGGAGCAACTCATTCACTTACTTCTTCAACTGTCTCTCCTTTTCTTCTATTTTCCATCATCCTTGTTGTTCCTCCTCTGCATCACATTGGCTTCTCCCTCGCCTTGCAAGGTCGCCTTTCATTCTCTTTAAATTTATATCTCAAACCCCAATCAAAACCTCATTCCCAACTCTCTCAAACCCACTTTTATTAATTTTCCTTCTCAACCCTTCCTTCACATACTTCGTTGTTTAAGTTTGTGTATCAAATATTTTGTTTCCCCCCAGGCTTACTGTATCTCTGACCAACCTCATTCCCACCTCCGTCCCTCTCCTATTACACTCCACAGTCCTATACCAATTTGCCTATAATTACACTCTCACTCTGTCTCTCTCTGTGTCGCTCTCTTTCTCTCTCTCTCTCTCTCTCTCTCTCTCTCTCTCTCTCTCTCTCTCTCTCTCTGTCGCTCTCTCTCCCCCTCTCTCTCTGTCGCTCGCCCTCCCTCTCTCTCTCTCTCTCTCTCTCTCTCTCTCTCTCTCTCTCTCTCTCTCTCTCTCTCTCTCTCTCTCTCTCTCTCTCTCTCTCTCTCTCTCTCTGTCGCTCTCTCTCTCTCTCTCTCTCTCTCTCTCTCTCTCTCTCTCTCTCTCTCTCTGACTACCTAACAAATGGAGGTCGGTAATTGTGCCATCAAAGTTATTGCCACCGCAGGACTGTCAAGGTGGTGGCTACTGACTAACTAACTAATGTGCTGGCAAGGTAATATACAGCTACGTTATAATTATGTACCGTTGGCCACATATGAATGGGTGGTACAGCCCAAGTGAAAGATGGTCAATTTCTCCCAATATCATGTTTCTTATATAGTGCCAAATAGGAGACACCATCAGGGGCAGAAGTCAGTATTGAGGATGGTGTGTGTGTGTGTGTGTGTGTGTGTGTGTTCCTTAGTGCCAAATAGGAGACACCATCAGGGGCAGAAGTCATGAGTATTGAGGATGGTAATAAAAAGCAAGTACCTGATAATAGACACACAATGGTTAGTCCAATGGGACAAGTATCTTTCACCTGGGCTGCCTGTACCAACCATTCATGTGTCCAACTGTACCATGAGTGCTGGATGGAGAGCCGTCGGTCCCTCGTGTTCACCATGTCATTGTGAGGGGAGTAATGAAGGACAAGAAAGGTGGTCAGAGTTCGTCTTTACAACAGCTCTCATTAGAGTCTGCATGCATTTGTTACACCGCCCCGAAGGGAGGGTGTATTGTTTTCGGTGCCGGATATTTATTTATTTATCTGTGTTCGTGAGTCTGTTAAGTCTAGCGTCCACATTTTTAGCCGTATAATGTTCATTTTTTTTCTATTGATAGATATTCATCATAAAACAAAATGATTAACTTTTGGGCAAAATCAGTCAAAAGTCAAGGTCACAAAAAAATAAAGATAGCAAAGGGCGAGAGGTCGCTGGCATCTTTAAGGGGCGGTGTTGCCATCAAATGATGTCTTGTTCGTGTATTGTTTTGCACTTTGTTATCTACTGACCTCACCAACGTGTTTCAGGCAGGTGTTGACATCAGGTTGAGAGAGTATTTCTAGTATATTAAGGTGGTAATTCGATTTTGTTACATTGGAGTGCCTTGATTCCTCCAAAGTATATATGCCAGGCAGGAAACAGGACCAGGAGAGTAAAACTAATGGTGTTCTGTTGTTGCTTGGAATAGTTTGGAGGATTCAGTTGCTCCAGATTTACCAACACAAAATTTTAGGAAGGAGAAAAGAGTCACGTGACAAAACTTGGGAAACTATTATATATTATTCCTGATTTGATATTCCCAAGTAGTGGACTAAATAAATTGTTTCTCTACAAGTACGAGTCTATTATTATTAGGATGTCCAAGCGGTGCCGGGTTCTATTCCTTGTCGACCATGAATAAATTTAAGCTTACAGACATAATTATTTTCAACTTACTGTACAGGTGAATCTTTACTTTGATAGATACGGTACACTCTTGATACGTAATTTCTGACCAGAGACGAACAGCAGGCACCACACACACACACACACACACACACACACACACACACATATACCCTGCATTCGAACTCAGCCTCTATAGGTGTACTGGGTGGGGGGAAATGAACAATACCAGGCGTTTCGAAGCTTTCTGCTCCTCACACTCTGGTCAGAAATTATGTATCACGAGTGTACATATTCTGGATTGCGAGTGGACCAAAAGTATACTAACTATCCCACAAACTTCTCAGTGCCAAAAGATGCGAATATGCACCTAAGGTTTCGATCTCCTATGAGTGTAGTAATGTTGAATAGTGTGTCGCATTACAGGTACAGTCGTGGTCAAATATAATCACTCATATAGGGGGTAACTCACGTAAGAGTTTGACAGCTTCCCTCTGTTCCTTAGATGATAACCTTTTCAATAAATAGGTTAACTACCATCTTTTAATTTACTACAAGCAGCTACACACTACTTAAAACAATAACACACACACACTACATAAAACAATAACATCATAATTATGTGAACGTGAAAACATTAGATAGTAAAATGTTGGAGATACCCATATGTGAATGATTATTATTGACCACGACTGTATGTATGTCCCTTGAAAAAACCTCACTGTATAATGTCTTGTCTGAAATTTACTCCCTTACTCCCTTCATCACTTCAGACATTTTGTTATGAAGGGGGAAAATTTTGTGTTGGTAAATCTGGAGCAACTGAATCCTCAAAACTCTTTCAAGCAACAACAGAACACCTTTATATATTATTTGTTAATCTGGTCCTGTTTCCTGGCATATATACTTTGGAGGAATCAACAAGGCACTCCAATGTAACAAAAGTGAATTATCCTCTTAATTAAGAACAAATTATATTAGGTGATGCAATACTGTAGATAACAATTTTATTATGTTTGAGAAAATAGAATAGTGATGTAGAAAAGAAGAGTTGATAGTTTGTTGACACACACACACACACACACACACAAACACACACACACACACACACACACACACACACACACACACACACACACATTAAAACAAAATAAAACAGACCAACATAAGAATACGATTAAAGTCAAGTGTCCCTCCTCACTAATGAATGTGCAGGCCAGGTTTCTTCTCCTCTGAGGCCATACCACACTAGGGGTCGATTCCACAGTGGTTTGTTTTGGTTTGTAAGATCGCAAACGAAAGAATGTTTGTCATGTAAATGCCTTATGGGTGAATTATTTAATGAATTTGGTGAGTAATCTATACAGTGATCATTATTATTATTATTATTAAATGCCTTATGGGTGAATTATTTAATGAATTTGGTGAGTAATCTATACAGTGATCATTATTATCTAACTGTTGGATAGATATTGTGAATGTGGATACTCACCTTTTGCAAAATAATGACGTCTTAAAATTTTGGTTGGTTGGGGAGCTAACAAACCAATACCATTGTGGAATCGACACTAGGCTACAGATGAGGAACCTTGTACTTGCCACTCTGGTCCATATCAACAGCAGCTCGTTTCTTCATCTCCTTCATCAGTATAATCGGTATATATCAATATATGAACAGGTTACGGGACCATCACCACCAGCACCCCGAGGCAACAACACCCTCCTACCTACAGTTGACAACAAAAGTACTGCGACAACTATTGATACAACATTAAAAATCATATTTCCTTTATGTATTTTGAAGATAATGTCTAGTGTTATGCTAAAATGTCATATTTATCAACTATTGATACAACATTATATATACTAATGTCCATATAGTTGTTGTTTGTAGGTATTATAAGTATGTATTACAGAAGGATATGTATATTTCCTTCTGTTATACATGTTTATAAGTATGTATTACAGAAGGATATGTATATTTCCTTCTGTTATACATGCTTATCGTCCCTACAAATAGTTATGGATATTACTATATGGTTAAAGTTCTATCAAGATTTGTCGCAATACCTTTTTTGGCAACTGTATCTACCTACCTACTTACCTACCTACCTACATCCTTACTAATCAGACAACAACTTCTACCTACAGTCGTGGTCAAATATAATATAATCATCTATATAGGGGTAATATCTCACGTATGATTTTTTTTTTTTTTTTTTGACAGCTTCCCTCTGTCTGTTCCTTAGATGATAAACTTTCCAATAAATCTGTTAACTACCATTTTTTAATTTAATACAAGCAGCTACGTACTACTTAAAACTATAACACACACACACACACACACAGGTTAACTACCTTTTTTAATACAAGCAGCTACACACTACTTAAAACAATAACACACACACACACACACACACACGTTAACTACCATCTTTTAATTTAATACAAGTAGCAGCTACACACTACTTAAAACAATACACACACACACACACACACACACACACACACACACAGGTTAACTACCATTTTTAATTAAATACAAGCAGCTACACACTACTTAAAACAATAACACACACACACACACACACACACACACACACACACACAAACACACACACACACTACTTAAAACAATAACATCATATCTTGAACGTGAAAACATTAAACCGTATAAAAATAATAATAATAATAATAAATTAAATTAAATTAAATTGAGATACCCATATGTGGATTATTATTATTATTATTGACCTCGACTGTACATCCTCACTAATCAGCCAGCCAACTTCTACCATTGAATTGCCTCCAGGTAAAGTTAAGGATAATAGTTTCTGGTCACACGCAGCTCGGTAAGATGCACTAATGAAATTACCCGAGTATAAATCAATATTTTATCGTTCGTTTTGTTGTATATTTTCAATTTAGATTGTGGTAATATATGAAAGTATAAAATTTAATGATGATGGAAGTATAAATGATGGAAGTATAAATGATGGAAGTATAAATGATGGAAGTATAAATGATGGAAGTATAAATGATGGAAGTATAAATGATGGAAGTATAAAGGATGGAAGTATAAAGGATGGAAGTATAAATGATGGAAGTATAAAGGATGGAAGTATAAATGATGGAAGTATAAAATGATGGAAGTATAAATGATGGAAGTATAAAATGATGGAAGTATAAAGGATGGAAGTATAAATGATGGAAGTATAAATGATGGAAGTATAAAGGATGGAAGTATAAAGGATGGAAGTATAAATGATGGAAGTATAAATGATTCAGAGAACTAGAAATTGTATATACGACCTCAGAGCAGAACATTTAATATTTTTTTTAATTTTCATTGTGTTTGTTGTTGGGAGAGTAAATATTTAGTTCCAATAATATTATACACATGTGTAGGTTAGGTAACGTGGCTACGTACGATATATATTATAACCAAACTTTTTAATGTACAGTCGTGGTCAATAATAATCATCCACATATGGGTAGCTTTAACAATTTACTGTCTAATGTTTTCATGTTCATATATAATGTTTTAGTTGTTTCAAGTTAACCTGTGTGTGTGTGTGTGTGTGTGTTATTGTTTTAAGTAGTGTGTAGCTGCTTGTATTAAATTAAACGATGGTAGTTAACCTGTTTATTGGAAAGTTTATCATCTAAGGAACAGAGGGAAGCTGTCAAAATCTTACGTGAGTTACCCCTATATGGATGATTATATTTGACCACGATTGTATGTTTTATAAAAAGGCGAGAGTGAAAAAAAACAAAAACAAAATGCTTCCATCACTTTGCCTCTCGTCACTTCAATTATTTAGAGGCGAAGGGAGGAGAGGTATGATATAAAAGTTACATGGAAAATTAAAACAAACTTGACGGTTTTTACTTCTTAATTAAACATATTTATAAATTTCATTGCAATAATACAAAAAGAAAAGAAAAGAATAGAAAAGAAGTTACTATTTGAGCTTTTCTGAGTGGAGGGGTGAAGTATACTGTTGCAATATTACAGTAGGATATACTGTAAAATACTACAGTACGGTATATCTGTTTAAATGGCTGTCTGACTATATGATAATTTAATCTATTAGGTTCCAGGGTGATGTGTGTTTTCAAGTCAGCTCTGTACACTCGTGATACATAATTTCTGACCAGAGTGTGAGGAGCAGAAAGCTTCGAATCGCCTGGTATTGCTCATTTCCCCCCACCCAGTACACCTATAGAGGCTGAGTTCGAATGCAGAGTGTGTGTGTGTGTGTGTGTGTGTGTGTGTGTGTGTGTGTGTGTGTGTGTGTTGCCTGCCGTTCGTCTCTGGTCAGGGATTACGTATCACGAGTGTACAGCTAGTAGCATCACACCAACCAACCAAGGTCAACACAGCATGATCAATGTTAGACAAAGTAGTAGTGAGCTATACTCCAAGTTTCGATTCCACAGTAATATTTGTTTCTTACACCCGTTGTTTTAAAACATTTGAGGGCCCTTACTGGAGCTCTATGAATTCTCCAAACTACTCCAGGCAACAGATTTCCTATTTGAAACACTGAAACGTTTTGTGGCCTGGATTAGTTGGAGGGTTCATAGAGCTCCAGTAAGGGCCCTCAAATGTTTTAAAACTACGCGCCTTAGCTTCACAACCAACCACATTTATATGGCTACATTCTCTACTCTACCTTCCACTATCCCTCCAACACATTTTATAACTCGTTCTCTCCCCTTTACGTAAATTTTCCTACTTCTCCTCCTCCCGAGTCACTTCCTTTCATTAATTCAACTGCCTATGTTTCCTTCTGTTGTTACCCTCGTGTGTGTGTGCTTCTGTCCCTCCTCTCTCTGTGTCTCCTTTTCCCTTGGGTTACATGTGAGTTTTTTAGGCCTAGTGCAGTCTGCTCTCTACATATACAACTCATCTCTCTCTCTCTCTCTCTCTCTCTCTCTCTCTCTCTCTCTCTCTCTCTTAATAGTTATTCATTCTGACTCATTCTCATCTCCCCCACTCCTCTCTCTCTTAATAGTTATTCATTCTGACTCATTCTCATCTCCCCCACTCCTCTCTCTCTTAATAGTTATTCATTCTGACTCATTCTCATCTCCCCCACTCCTCTCTCTCTTAATAGTTATTCATTCTGACTCATTCTCATCTCCCCCACTCCTCTCTCTCTTAATAGTTATTCATTCTGACTCATTCTCATCTCCCCCACTCCTCTCTCTCTTAATAGTTATTCATTCTGACTCATTCTCATCTCCCCCACTCCTCTCTCTCTTAATAGTTATTCATTCTGACTCATTCTCATCTCCCCCACTCCTCTCTCTCTTAATAGTTATTCATTCTGACTCATTCTCATCTCCCCCACTCCTCTCTCTCTTAATAGTTATTCATTCTGACTCATTCTCATCTCCCCCACTCCTCTCTCTCTTAATAGTTATTCATTCTGACTCATTCTCATCTCCCCCACTCCTCTCTCTCTTAATAGTTATTCATTCTGACTCATTCTCATCTCCCCCACTCCTCTCTCTCTTAATAGTTATTCATTCTGACTCATTCTCATCTCCCCCACTCCTCTCTCTCTTAATAGTTATTCATTCTGACTCATTCTCATCTCCCCCACTCCTCTCTCTCTTAATAGTTATTCATTCTGTCTCATTCTCATCTCCCCACTCCTCTCTCTCTTAATAGTTATTCATTCTGACTCATTCTCATCTCCCCCACTCCTCTCTCTCTTAATAGTTATTCATTCTGACTCATTCTCATCTCCCCCACTCCTCTCTCTCTTAATAGTTATTCATTCTGACTCATTCTCATCTCCCCCACTCCTCTCTCTCTTAATAGTTATTCATTCTGACTCATTCTCATCTCCCCCACTCCTCTCTCTCTTAATAGTTATTCATTCTGACTCATTCTCATCTCCCCCACTCCTCTCTCTCTTAATAGTTATTCATTCTGACTCATTCTCATCTCCCCCACTCCTCTCTCTCTTAATAGTTATTCATTCTGACTCATTCTCATCTCCCCCACTCCTCTCTCTCTTAATAGTTATTCATTCTGACTCATTCTCATCTCCCCCACTCCTCTCTCTCTTAATAGTTATTCATTCTGACTCATTCTCATCTCCCCCACTCCTCTCTCTCTTAATAGTTATTCATTCTGACTCATTCTCATCTCCCCCACTCCTCTCTCTCTTAATAGTTATTCATTCTGACTCATTCTCATCTCCCCCACTCCTCTCTCTCTTAATAGTTATTCATTCTGACTCATTCTCATCTCCCCCACTCCTCTCTCTCTTAATAGTTATTCATTCTGACTCATTCTCATCTCCCCCACTCCTCTCTCTCTTAATAGTTATTCATTCTGACTCATTCTCATCTCCCCCACTCCTCTCTCTCTTAATAGTTATTCATTCTGACTCATTCTCATCTCCCCCACTCCTCTCTCTCTTAATAGTTATTCATTCTGTCTCATTCTCATCTCCCCCACTCCTCTCTCTCTTAATAGTTATTCATTCTGACTCATTCTCATCTCCCCCACTCCTCTCTCTCTTAATAGTTATTCATTCTGACTCATTCTCATCTCCCCCACTCCTCTCTCTCTTAATAGTTATTCATTCTGACTCATTCTCATCTCCCCCACTCCTCTCTCTCTTAATAGTTATTCATTCTGACTCATTCTCATCTCCCCCACTCCTCTCTCTCTTAATAGTTATTCATTCTGACTCATTCTCATCTCCCCCACTCCTCTCTCTCTTAATAGTTATTCATTCTGACTCATTCTCATCTCCCCCACTCCTCTCTCTCTTAATAGTTATTCATTCTGACTCATTCTCATCTCCCCCACTCCTCTCTCTCTTAATAGTTATTCATTCTGACTCATTCTCATCTCCCCCACTCCTCTCTCTCTTAATAGTTATTCATTCTGACTCATTCTCATCTCCCCCACTCCTCTCTCTCTTAATAGTTATTCATTCTGACTCATTCTCATTTCCCCCACTCCTCTCTCTCTCTCTCTCTCTCTCTGTCTCTCTCTCTCTCTCTCTCTTTATATTTATTCATTCTTTCTCAAACTCATCCCCCCCCTCTCTCTCTCTCTCTCTCTCTCTCTCTCTCTCTCTCTCTCTCTCTCTCTCTCTCTCTCGACAACCACCTTGCCGTTGGTGAGTGAGCTTGTGTGATCTGTTTGAATTTGGCTAGCTATGCTGGGGGACATATAGTCCAGTAGGGTTACCCATGCCAGAAAGGTAGCGTTATTAGGATCCTGACTAAGAGTTGTCAACTCTTCACATTTCCCCCTTCTTGGTGTATCTCCTAGCATCCCCCTACTAGTCTTTTTCGGTTCTGTTAGTAGTAAGTTTCACAACTGCTCTTCAACTGTCCATAAAAAAAAAAAAAAAAAAAAAAAAAAAAAAAAAAATCTTCATCACTTTGGATATAAGTTTTTATTGTTAAGGACCTCACCAGCTACCTTATGCCGTGTGAGAAGGGAGGCTTTGGAACCTCCTAAAACAACGCCTTTTAATGCTCACAGGTTTCGAAAGGGCTGAGATTGAAGGGATCTCAGGCGTGTGGGGTACGAGTAATGGAGATGCCTCAGGACCCCCATAGGTATTCTCTTAGATTAATTAGCCTGACCAGCTCCCTGTGACCATTCTTAGGTGCCTAAAGGCTCGACTGCTCTTTGGTGAGAGAGCTTTCATGCCTTGCTGGTTGCCAGGCCAGTAAAAGATCTCGGATTAAATCGTGGGCATTTAGCTGTACTATTTGCTTTAAGTTTGGCCGCGGATGGAGGATTAGTAGGGATTAGTAGGACAACGTTACACTTCAAGCACCCCTGTCGAAAAATCAGATTCCCATTTATTTGGGACTCTTGTGCTGCTCAGTTGGGAGCTGCGGCACGATTGGGGCCGTCCGGCCCAGGGGAGACCTTAGGGTTGGTGTGCTTGGCTCATAAGGGTTTCTGTCGGCTGAACGACCGAAAACCTTCTGGAAGTAGGCGGATGAGACTTATGCGAGACTAAATCACATTACCCTTTCTTTTGTATTATTGGTCTTATATTGAATTAGAGCGAGATGACTGGTCCATCAGCAAGAAAATTTACATGTTCTACATGCAAGGTGTACCGCTGGTGTGAGGACTTCAGCGGGAGGAGTGCGAGTGACCTAGACCCCTCAAGTGTCTGTGACTTTTGCAAACTCGAGGAGAGGTTGATGGAGCACATGGCACTGCTCACGAAGGAGAACAACTCCCTAAAGGAGAAAGTTCTCCTGATGGAGTCCAAGAGGTGTGACTGTCACGTGAGAGACGAGGCAGTCCAAGGAGCTTCTTCACCGGAGAGCTCCACCACGGTGGTGAAGAAGAAGAAGAAGAAGAACAAGAAGAAGAACAACAATGAAGAGGGAAAAGAGACTGCAGAAAAGCAAAATGGAACAGACTCTACAGAAAAGTGTGACGAAGAAAAGGAGGGGAATATAGAGAAGGAAGAAAACCCCAAGAAGATAGTTGAGGAGGGATTAGAAGAAAGTGAGGCAACTAAGAAAGAAAAGAAACTGAAGAAGGAAAAGAAGACAAAGAAGAAGCAACCTGGAGGAAGTGACAAGCCCGGCAGGAATTCCAAACACTCTCGGGTTCCTCACAAGGCATCTCGTGCTCCTACCAAGGAGAAGCCTGTGGAGATACACATTGTAGGTGATTCCCAGGCACGAGCCCCTAATGGCAGCTCGCCTTCACACTTCTGTGAAGGTGAATTGTCTACCAGGTTGTGGCAATGCTGACCTCCGAAAGGAAGCTGAGAGGATCCAAACGTCCAGATCTGCTGTCATTGCACTCATGGTGAGTGGTAATGACATCTACCTGAGAAATGGTAGAGTAGGCATGACTGAAGGAGTCCTCTCGGATGTGCTCGGTGCAGTAGATGACTGTGGGTTAAAAACCCGCAGAAGGATAGTTGTTGGCGTGCTCCCAAGGAGAGGCCCTTCTGGGACTGCTCTATCAAAGAACATTGCAGTAAATCAGCGCCTGGCTGATTTTGTGTACTGCTGAGTGGGTGTTCTTTGTGGACCCCTACACCACATTCTTTGGTAGAGACGACCTCTACCAGAGAGATGGCACACATCTCTCACCAAAGGGGAAAGAAGTCCTTTCCAAATTAATGGAAGACACCGTCCGACGATGTCTCAGGAGCACTCGACCGAGCGTGGAGGAGAGCCCTCGTCGCCATGCTAGAGTGACCCCAGAGAAGACATTCGCCGAGATCCTGAAGAAGGATATCCCCAGCACTACCAAGACAGCGACCAAACCGGGAAACGGAGGAGAATAGGGAGCTCTGCAGTTGGGGGTTCCCTAAAGGTTCTATTGTTCAATGCCAGGTCCATCCGAAACAAGTTTTTGGAACTGCGGGCCCTCGTTGCAACAGAGGAACCCGAGATGGTGGCCATAACGGAGTCATGGTTGAGAACCTCAGACAGAGATCTTGAAGGGGAATTCATGATTCCAGGCTACCAACTCTTCCACAAAGATAGAGAAGACAGAGGGGGTGGTGGTGTGCTGTTGTACGTAAAGAACTCCATCAAATCGATGACCTGCAACATCACATCGAACCACGAGCTCATTGGAGTTGACCTAGAAATAGGCACTGCAAAATACAGAACCCTGCTGCTTTATAGACCCCCTGGACAACTCAGTGAGATCGACAGGGACCTATACCAGTTGCTGGGTGAACTAGTGGATGGCAGGGTGTGCATCCTTATGGGGGACTTCAACACACATGTTGACTGGGAAACCAGAGAGCCCTCTGCTGAGAACACACCACTCTTGGAGTTTGTAAATGATGAATTCCTCACTCAGTGGGTAAGGGAGCCAACAAGAGGTGATAACATACTCGACTTGGTCCTCACCTCTGAGGATGACATCATTCAAGACCTCTCTGTAAATGAAGAAATAGGTGGAAGCGACCACAAGCTTATAATATTTTTAGCTAAAGTCCCTAATATGGAGATCGTGACCCCGGTGCACAGAAAATTAGACATGGGGAGAGCGAACTTTGCAGGTCTTCGTGAAGGCGTTGCTGAAATGGAACTAGAGGAGGGAGAGAGTGCTGATGATCTGTGGAGGTCATTCTTGTCTTCCTTCATGGAGCTTCAGTCGTGCTTTATTCCTCTGAAGGGATCAGATCAGAAGTTCATTCAACCGAAGTAGTTTAATCGGGAAATCCGTAACCTACTAAGGGAGAGGAGAACAGCATACCGTCGAGCGAAGACATCTGGGGACTTTGACGGTCATAGACGATTAAATCGAAAAGTGAAGTCCAAAATAAGGGCGGCTAAGCGTGCTGAGGAGGTCCGTGTGGCTAGACTCTGCAAAGAGAACCCCAAGGAGTTTTTCAGTCATGTGAATGTCCGTAAACCAATCCGACGCAGGATCGGTCCCTTGGTGAATGAGGATGGAGCATTGATGCACTCTGATGCAGAAAATGCTAACCTCTTAAATGAGTACTTCTCTTCAGTGTTCTCTGAGGAGAGTGGTCTCATTCCCGAACCATTGGACTTCTCCAGTGAGAAGTTGGAGTCAATGGTCTTCACCCAAGAAGAAATTGAGAGAAAAATAATCGAATTAAAGGCAAACAAGTCTCCTGGTCCGGATAGGTTCTTACCTAGAGTGTTGAAAGAAGTGCATGGTGAAGTATCACGGCACCTGTGCATGGTCTTCAACAGGGTATTTCAGACTGGATGCATTCCTAGAGACTGGCGTGAGGCAGAGGTGACTCCTATCTTCAAGAAAGGAGATGCTAGCCAACCGTCAAACTACAGACCCATCAGTTTAACCTCGATAGTCTGTAAACTCATGGAAAGCATCATGGTGGACAAAATAACGCAACACTTAGAATCAAATTTGCTACTGAGGGGTTCCCAGCATGGGTTCCGGCAGCACCGGTCATGCCTCACAAATCTAGTGGAATTCTTCCATTTTGTTTTCAGTGAGCATGATCAGGATAAAGCGGTCGATGTTGTCTACTTAGACTTTCAGAAAGCCTTTGATAAGGTACCCCACCGCCGCCTCCTTCGGAAAGTGCGTGCACTGGGCATAGACGGAAATGTGGCAAATTGGATAGAGAACTGGCTAAGTGACAGACGGCAGCGGGTAGTAGTGAATGGACAGGCTTCAGAGTGGGTTCCCGTTACTAGCGGTGTTCCCCAAGGTTCTGTTCTGGGACCACTACTGTTTATCATCTATGTTAATGATATGGATGGTGACATGGTTGCCAAGATTTCCAAATTCGCCGATGATACTAAGCTTGGTATGAATGTCGCGAAAGAAGGAAATACTACCCGCTTACAAAAAGATCTTAGGAAGTTCGGGGAGTGGTCTGACACGTGGCAAATGCCATTTAACGTGAACAAATGCAAAGTTATGCATATAGGCCACAGAACCCCCCGAACAGAGTATACCCTTAAGGGCAATGCTCTCGTAAGCACTGATACTGAGAAAGACTTGGGTGTAACTATCACTAGCGACCTCAAGTTCTCAAAGCAGTGTATTGAGGCAGAGAAGAAAGCCCAAAGGATGTTAGGGTACATAAAGCGACAGTTTGGATACCGGAACAAGGAGATAGTACTTTGTCTGTACAATTCCCTTGTCCGACCGCACCTGGAGTATGCAGTCCAGTTTTAGAGTCCCTCTTACCGAAAGGATATTACGAGATTGGAACGAGTGCAAGCCAGGGCAACCAAACTTATACCCTCTCTTAGACACAAGAGCTATGAAGATCGGTTGGTAGAACTCAACCTGTTCTCTTTGGAAACTCGGAGACTGCGTGGTCAGGTTATCGAAGTGTTTAAAATTCTACGAGGCTTTGACAATGTAGACTACAGGGACATTTTCCAACTCAGTGAAGGAACAACCAGGAATCATGGCTACAAACTTGAACTGAAGCGATACAACCGTGATCGGTGTGGTAAATTCTTTACATACAGTATCTGCGGTACTTGGAACGCGCTTCCTGCTGATGTAGTCAACAGCAACTTTGTAGATCAGTTCAAGTCCAGATTAGACAAAGTCTTAAACCACCGTCTAGGTGTTTAAGCCGTTGTGTGAGTGTTCCTTGATGGTTTCACATGACACATTCAAGGACGGTCACATACTTGCACAACTAAACCCACAGGTACCCTCTTTGTATGGATCGTAAGGTCTCCTAGGGTACTTCTTTTCCTTGTAACTCCTTGTAACTCTCTCTCTTTCTCTCTCTCCCACACACATTAATCTCTCTGTGACACACACAGCTTCTCTTTCACACACACGGTCTCTCTCTTTTACACACATACAGTCTCTCTCTCTCTCACACACACACAAAGCCTCTCTCTCACATGCACTCACATTAATCTCTCTCACACACATTAATCTCTCTCACACACACAGTCTGTCTCTTTTTCACACATACACATTAATCTCTCTGATACACACACAGTCAATCTCTGTCACACACAGTCTCTCACACTCACACACTGCCTCTCTCTCACACACACATTCTCTCTGACACACACATAGTCTCTCTTTCACACATACACATTAATCTCTCTGATACACACACAGTCAATCTCTCACACACACATTCTCTCTGACACACACATAATCTCTCTCTCACACACAAACACAGTCTCTCTCTCTCTCTCTCTCTCTCTCTCTCTCTCTCTCACACACACACACACACACACACACACACACACACACACACACACATACACTCTCTTTCACTCACATATTAATCTCTCTCTGACATACACACAGTCTCTATCACACACATATACACACAGTCTCTCTTTCACATGCATACACACAGTCTGTCTTTCACACACACAGTCTCTCTCTCTCTCTCTCTTAAGCAGTCTCTCTATCACACACCCATTAATCTCTCACACACACATCTATCTCTTACACACACATAGTCTGTCTCTCACACACACACATTAATCTCTCTCTGACACACACACACACAGTCTCTCTCAAACACACACACACACAGTCTCTCTTCCACACACATACATTAATCTGAAACACACACAGTTTCTCTCTCTCACACATACACAATGTGTGTGTGTGTGAGAGACTGTGTGTGTGTCAGAGAGAGACTAATGTGTATGTGAGAGAGAGATTAATGTGTGTGTGTGAAAGAGAGACTGTGTGTATGTCAGAGAGAGACTATGTGTGTGTGTAAGAGAGAGAGACTCTGAGTGTGTGTGTCTGAGAGATATTAATGTGTGTGTGTGTGACATTAATGAGTATGAGAGAGATTAATGAGTGTGAGCGAGAGACTGTGTGTGTGAGAGAGAGAGAGCCTTTGTGTGTGAAAGAAAGACTGTGGGATGTGAGGGAAGGGGTATGTGTAGAGAGAGAGAGAGAGAGAGAGAGAGAGAGAGAGAGAGAGAGAGATTTATGGCTGAAAATTTATCTTTGAATGGCAGTCCATAAATGGGGTTACTGAGTTGACTTGCCCTCCCCCTACCCCTCATCCACTCTACCCATACCCCCTCCCTCACACCCATACCCCCACCCCCCATAACACTATACCCCCACCCCACATCCCTTCCCCTCATCCACTCTACATATACCCCCTCCCTCACACCCATGCCCCTACCCCCCCTAACACCATACCCCCACCCCAGTCCCCTACCCCTCCTCTTGACTATCGTATAATGACGTCATGATTTGGTGGAGAATATAATTCACGTTTTGGTTCATAATTTATTTATTATTAATTATTTTGAATTAATTATTATATGATTAAATTGCCTGTATTTTTCCCTACATTTTGATATAATAATTTCTTTAATTACTCAATTAATTAACGAAATTAGCGAATATTTTCTATTTATAATTTCCAACCGTGACTAATTGGTACATTGGAGCACTTTGGTCCTCCAAGGTATCTCAGGCAACACAATTTAATGCAGGAATAATACAGTTTGGAGGAATCAGTTTGCTCCACAATTACTCTATGGAAATCTGGGTTCCTTTATAGTACTTTGATTCCTCCAAAGTATGTCAGGAAAGAAAATTAATTAATAAATTTAATGGTATTAATCCTGTTGTATGGAATAGTTTGGAGGAATCCAATTGGTCCAGTATTACCACAACCAACACCACAGCT
>JAWZYT010003853.1:22500-40000 GCA_034508575.1 Petrolisthes manimaculis | reverse complement strand
GAACGGGTCAGTGGCCCCCTGCCTCATCAATGCTGAACCACCAGCAATAGTCACCACAACAGGCCGTGATGCTGATTTCTGTAAGATAATTACCTTCAATATAGCAGGCCTTATGCCATATAAAATGAAAGGTAAAACGAAACTCCTTGAAGAAATTGCTAAATCCGAAAATGCAATCATCATCTCACTTACAGAATCGCATCTCAATGACGAAATACGGGATGCTGAAGTCAATATACCAAAGTATATGACATTCAGGACAGACAGAATGAAGCATCGCAAGAAAGGTGGTGTTATAACTTATGTGGCAGAGCATTTTGCACGAAGAGTCACAGTCCTGCATTCGGAGCCAAACTCGTATACAGAAGCACAAGTTCTCCACTTGCATACGATAAATATGATCCTTATCAACTTATATAGACCGCCAGAGTGCCCAACAAACATGTTTATGGACCAGTTAACGAAGATAGGAAACATTCTAGATTCTCTACATACTCCGACACCAACTGTGTTCTTCAGTGGTGACATAAATTTTCCGAGAATTAACTGGGACGCAGAGACTGTGTACGGGGGTACGGCGGAGATGCGAGCCCAAGCAGGAGCGCTCCTGCTACTAGCCGGAGAACATTGTCTACAGCAAATAGTTCGTACTCCCACGCGGGAGAAGAACCTTCTCGACGTTGTCATGACAAATGATAGCGATCTTATTCGAGACTGTCAGGTGAACAAGATAAACTTATCTGATCATAATTCTATTATCTTGGAAACAAATATTTTTTCAGGCACACCTGCAGTATCTCCACATTTCGCACGGGGTACGACCAGTTTCAGTTATTTGAATTTTTATGCTGGATCAGTCAGCTGGGCCGATGTGAGAGAGGACCTCGGTCTGGTTGACTGGACGCATATGGAACAATATGAAGCTGATGAGCAGTACGACTTTCTGATCGCTAACTGCCTTAGGATTTCAAAGAAGCATATACCAAGGAAGATATTACCACCCAAAAACCAAATACCACGATTCCGCAAAATTCTGATGCGCAAAAGAAATAATTTACGTAAAAAAATATGTTGTGTCAAGGATATCCGTGCTAGACACTGTGTTGAAAACAAAATATTGATTATTGAGGACAAACTAAAAACATCAGTGGAAAATGAGCTAATTCGAAATGAGGAATTAGCAATTTCTCGCATCAAAACCAATCCGAAATACTTCTTCAAGTATGCGGCAAACAAATCAACGATGCGAACTGGTATTGGATCATTAGTGGATGGAAATGGTGGAGTGAGTAACAGGCCAGAAAGTATTGTTGAAACACTAAGGTTACAATACGAAGCAGTTGTCAGCTCACCCAGAGGGGACAGCATGGTGCTCGATCCTGTGGAGTTTTTTGGTGGAACAGAAGGGAACACCGAGGAACTAAATAGCATTTGTATATCCACTGACCACATACGAAATGCAATTCATGAGTTGAGGATGAACTCAGCTGCTTGCCCTGATCAATTTCCGGCGGTCTTGCTGAGGAAATGCGCAAAAGAGTTGAGTTTTCCTCTGTCCATATTTTATAAAACATCTTTATCCCTTAACGTCCGGACCGCGGTCATAGACGGAGCCAGGAAGCGGCCGGGTGGTGTCTTACACCCTTGCCAAGTGGTGACCGGGCGGGATGAAGCACCGCTATTGCCAATTTGGCGGTTTTTTTTTGACTTGGCTATACTTCACCACCATCCCTACAAATCACCATCGTCAGTCAGTGTGTTACTGACTGTAAACATGGATGGATGTGGATTAGATTTCTCGTGCGTGTCCGATTCTGTGGTGCGCCATGCTTACTTACAACAGTGACTGCCACCCGCGCGGGCCACGTTCAGTTGTCGTCACAGCCACGCCACCTAAGCGAACACGGCCGCGCTCACACGAAAAAGTACCCTTCATTCCTCACTTACTTTCTCGGCAACGGAGAGTCGTAGAGAGCTGGGGTTGGTTTTATTGGAAAGAGGAAGAGTTGATGGTGCTAACAAGACCAAATTTAAGTTGTTCAGTATCGTAGTTTAGACGTACAGAGTAAGTGGAATAGAGCGATTTTGGAAAAATCGGCCAAAAGCGCCCGGCCAGGCAGTAGGGAAATTAAGACTCGCCCCGGACTGACAAAATGGCTATCCATAGTTATCCCGTCGCGGAGGGGTTAAGAACAGGGAGAATTCCACAGAAGCTGAAAAACGCTAAAGTCACACCGATTTATAAGGGTGGCTCGAGGAATGAAGCAAAAAACTACAGGCCCGTTGCTCTAACGTCCCATATCATAAAGGTACTGGAAAAAATTGTGGTAAAAAACATGGCAACGTTCCTCGAAGATACCGGCTTGATGAACGACAGCCAGCATGGCTTTAGAAAGAGTCGCTCATACCTAACCCAATTATTGGTACACTATGAAAAAGTGTTGACGTCACTGGAGAACAACAAAGACGTTGATGTGGCCTATCTGGACTTTGCTAAAGCCTTTGACAAGGTGGACCACGGCATACTTCTCCATAAGCTTCGTCGAATGGGAATTACTGGTGAGCTGGGGAGGTGGCTGCACTACTTCTTGACCAACAGAGAGCAGGTTGTGGCAGCTGAAGGTGCTGAGTCTGCACCAATGCTGGTCACCAGCGGAGTCCCACAAGGCTCTGTTCTTGGACCCCTTTTATTCATCATATACAACTGTGACATTGACCAACATATTCAGCATTCGTTTTTGTCCTCATTCGCAGATGACACTCGTGTACTGCGAGAAATATCTGATACTTCCGACGCTGAACTATTGCAGGAGGATCTTGAGACTCTGTATCAGTGGGCGGACAGAAACAACATGATGTTTAATGATAGTAAATTTGAGCATATGCAGTACACTGTAAAAGGCTGCAGCAACAGTTCACCTAAATATACCGCAAATGACGGGTCACAAATTGGCGTAAAACAGGAAGTGAGGGACCTCGGAGTCACCCTTAGCTGTGATGGAAATTTTACCAGTCACATCACCAAGGTGACAATAAAGGCTAGGAGTCAGGCTGGATGGGTTCTTCGTACTTTTTGTACTCGGGAACCGGAACCGATGCTGACTCTCTACAAAACTATGGTGGTGCCACTACTTGAGTACTGTTGCCAACTCTGGAGCCCATGGCGAGCTATTGAAAAACAAAAGTTTGAGGGAGTACAAAGGACATTCACCTCTAAAATAAAAACTGTGAAGCACCTGAATTATTGGAAAAGACTTCAGGCATTGAGACTTTTTTCCCTCGAACGTCGACGAGAAAGGTACCTCATTTTGTATGTATACAAGATAATGACGGGTCAGGTAATCAACTCCGTCAACATCCGATTTATAAATCATCAGCGACATGGACAGCTTTGCGAAGTAAATGCAATCCATCCTGGAGCGTCTACCAGGATCAAGACACTCAAAGGGAATGCTTTCTCAATTAAAGCATCACAGCTGTTCAACGCACTCCCCAGGTGGCTACGCGACTGTAATGGTCAGTGTCTGGATAGTTTCAAACTGAAGCTGGACAAGTTCTTGGGAACATTACCTGATGAACCAAAACTACCGCAATATCATCTACGAGCGTCCAGCAATTCCATCGTCGACCAGCTGGCGCAGAGACGAGCTGACGGGATACTCTAGTGGCGGCGCATCAGCGTGGCCACGGGCGCAATTTGCTGCCCGCAACATCGCACTTCAGGAACTTCAGGTACAATCTGGGTGTGGTAAAATATGTTCACGTGTGAGGGAGGGTCACCAAACAAATTAATAAACGGCTGTGTTTGTGTGTTACTTAGGGAGGGACTCATTTATCAATTAGGAAGTTCATTAAGGGATTACGTTTGCGAGACCCATCACCAACCCATCACTAAGGTTGAAAATGTCATGGTTTTGAATATACAACAATAATTCAGTTATTTTTATGACATATACAGTATAAGAGTTGGCATCCTTCTCAGTGTAACTGTAATTGGCATTACATGTATCATTAAATACTGCATTATTCATTTTGCCTCCCTAGTTAGGATGATCGGTTACTGGGTCATGCCTATTATTCCAAGGAAATGCATACCATTCCAATTTTAAGTGTGTCAAGCAAGTGTGTTAGAAATATTTAAAATAATGTTTCTCTTTAGGTAATCAATGACTCTGTTCTGAAAAGTAGGATATTATCTGATTCTGTTAATGAAGAGTCAGAGGAATACATGTATATTCCAAGTTAGTCTCACCTCTCAAAGTGTACAAATAAGATAGTTTTAAATATAGCAGGATTTGATATATATAAGTTAATGAAGTCCTTGTATTGTGAACCATACATTGTTGCCCTAAACTCAGACAAGATTGATAAGCATATTCTTTCCTTGGTAAAACTTAAAGACAGAGTAAACTTGGTGTATCCATCTGATGATGTAATTGATATATGTATTACATCAGAAAAACTGTTTAGGGAAAGAGGATCCAGCACCACTTTGGTGAGGGTAGATTGTAGCAAAATAATAATATCAGTGTTAATATATTATGCCCACAAATACATATTTTCTACTTTAGCTGGCCACATGTACGACTGAAAATCACTTGAATTAGTTAATTAAGGCAGTTGCTGAATCATATTTGCAGGTGAAATATGTATATAAGGCCAAACAAATTACTAAGAAGTTGGCATCCAAAGTGAAAGTAAAGAGTTGACAAATATATACAAAAACTTATACATTTCAGTGGCCAATTTGGTATAGAGTGATAGGTCAGTAATTTATAACTTTCTATTTATATTATTGAAAGATGTGTGAATTGTATGTTATTAATTAAAGAATACGAAATACATGTCATACCGTAATTAAAAATGAATAAACATGGTGAGGAATATGGGTAAACTGTATGGGTACTATGAGTGGTCAGCCTTTCTTGCCAATACTAGGCGTTGGCTTCTGAGGACCTGACTCGCTTCACTCCACTGAGACCCAAATGAACGCGCGGGCCGCCTCCTCCTATTCTAACTCCATGGTCGTAAGACCTTTTGAGGTTCTATTTGTCCTTCTAACACACACACACACACACATTCTCTCTCTCTCTCTTTTTTTTTCTCTCTCTCTCTCTGAAACACACACACTAATATAATAGCAATTTTATTTTAACCATACATTGTAAAACTATTTTGATGTTATTTTAAAACTTGTGTGTGTGTGTGTGTGTGTGTGTGTGAGAGAGAGAGAGAGAGAGAGAGAGAGAGAGAGAGAGAGAGATAGAGAGAGATAGAGACATTTATCTTATACACACATATTATTACATAATTATTTTATCCCTACATTTTTACAGCTATTAAATTTTTAAGGGGGTGCGTGAGTAGGGGACAGGCTTGGGGGGTAGGGGACACTCTTGGGTGGGGGGTTAGAGGGTGTGTGAATAGGGGGACAGGCTTGGGGGGTAGGGGATACTCTTGGGGGGGGGTTAGGGGGTGTGTGAATAGGGGGACTGGCTTGGGGGGGGGGGTTAGGGGGTGTGTGAATAAGGGGACAGGTTTGGGGGGGGAGTTAGGGGGGGTGCGGGAATAGGGGGACAAGCTTTGGGGGTTAGGGGGGTGAAGAAATAGGGGACACTCTTGGGGGGTTTAGGGGGTGCGGGAATAGGGGGACAGGCTTGGGAGGGTTGGGGGTGAGAGAATAGGGGGACAGGCTTGTGTGGTTAGGGGGGTGCAGGAATAGGGGGACAGGCTTTGGGGGGTTAGGGGGGTGAGGAAATAGGGGACACTCTTCGGGGGTTTAGGGGGTGCGCGAATAGGGGGACAAGCTTGGGGGGTGAGAGAATAGGGGGACAGGCTTGGGTGGTTAGGGGGGTGCAGGAATAAGGGGACAGGCTTGGGGGGGGGGGTTGAGTCCAGCTCATAATGTCCCGTATATTAAAATCCTATTATCATATTTTTCTTTAATGTTATGCAAGTATGGTTTTGACACACACCACTTCTTATGAATAGTAATGTGTTCCATGTGTGTGTGTGTGTGTGTAGAATCACATCATGTAATTTCCGTAGACTTAATTCATCTTTATAACCACGCACCACGCTACATAAAAATATGTGGGTTTCTGGAATTGGTCAAAAATGTTCTTGAATCGTACAGTTTTTTTAACCGAAATTTGCCCATGGAGATCTATATGGATGAAATTTGGACCCTCTCTTCAAAAGCTATGTACATTTTCGTTTCTCAAAAAGCTTAACAAATGATAAAATGGTAAAAATAATGTTCAGTAATTTATTAATGTTTGAACATGAATAATATATAATACCAAACACACACTCACACAACAAACAACAAAATTAATGTCACTCATCTGTGTGTGTGTGTGTGTGTGTGTGTGTTGCTATGTGAGTAACGTATGTCTATTTATATATATATATGTGTGTGTGTGTGTGTGTGTGTGTGTGTGTGTGTATATATATATATATATGAATGATTGAATGAATGTGTGTGTGTGTGTGTGTGTGTGTGTAACGTAGGCCTATGTGTGTGCATTCGTATATTCTCATGACTGAAATAATAATAATAATAATAATAATAATAAACGGTTTATTGAAGTTGCAGCAATATGGATGAAAATACACAGCATATTATTATACGGTTGATGATTGATGGGAATGGTTGTACATATATGACAATGAAAGATGTTAATATGATGCTGAGATAAATATGGAAATAGTATAAAGTCATACGCCTCCTCCCTTCGTCCTAAATTGGTTGCAGCATCCTTTCAACCCTCTCAAGAGGCAGCAACTTTATGTTCTAGTCAGAATGTTTCTAAGGTTACACTACATAATAGTTTCTCTGTCTTGGAAACTTTATCAGACACTCATTCTGGTGACCCTTCAACTGATGACAATTCTCAGACTTTAGCTAAAGGTGTCCATGTGGTAGAGGTTCATGCTGCCACACACTCTCCAAAAAGGTCACCTAAACTGCCACAGAGACGTCTTCGTGGTTCCTTTGAGGCACTTGATTTCATAGATGTTTCTCCTTGCAAGGCAACCGTCTCTGTGGACTTATCCATAGTTTGCTCTCAATGTCACCAGAAGCGTTATCGTGGCACTAATGAATCTCTTGATTCAACAGCTGTTCCAACTCGCAAGCTTCCTTCAGGATCATCAGAGGGGCGTGAAGTGACTGTGGATGCCTCAGATGTTGTGACTTTAAAAGGTAGTTTTCTTATGACATTCTATCTCGTCTGGCGTTGTTTATATTCTGATAAATTAATTATTATCTAAGTTACAAGATATTGTTAACCAGTTTGTCGCAATAGTTCATAACCATTGGGCAACATTAGTGCTTCCCTCCGACATGATTAATTAAATTAAATAACCAATTACATTATAATTATCCACCCCATATCAATGAAGTAAATGTGTTATGTACACTCGTGATACATAGTTTCTGACCAGAGTGTGAGGAGCAGAAAGCTTCGGATCGTCTGGTATTGCTCATTTCCCCCCACCCAGTACACCTATAGAGGCTGAGTTCGAATGCAGGGTATGTGTGTGTGTGGTGCCTGCCGTTCGTCTCTGGTCAGGGATTACGTATAACGAGTGTACTGCAACCCATGATGGACAACAGGAATAACCCAATATAAAGGGACATGACATTTATTGTTGCAGGATTGAAAATGTACTTTGATATTAATGTTTGAGTCAGAAGGAAAAAAAAAACGGTAGTTAAGGGGGAAGTTTTGTGTTGATAATTCTGGAGCAACTGAATACTCGCAGACTATTCCAAGCAACATGAGACCAAAAAAGGTAATGAAAGTAAAAAGTATTTCCAAGCAAACCTATTTTTTGGTAACTTGTCAAACAGCAGAAAAAAAAAGTGTGGTGGTGGTGGGTGACAAGGATATAGTAGTGGTAATGAATCGTCGTTTAGCAAACTACGCTCCATTTTACTTAGTCAGTCAGTGCTCGTTGAACCTAATTTTGATTTACCTTTCAAAATGGCAGTTGATGCTTGTGACACAGGGGCTGGTGCAGTTTTGCTACAAGAAGATGAGTTTGGTGTGGAACATCCGGTATCTCATTATAGTAAGAAATTTTCTCCATCCCAAAGGAACTACTCCACCATTGAAAAAGAACTCTTAGCTTTAATTTTAGGACTGTAACATTTTTCATTCTACTTTTGTTCTAATAATGGTCCTATTGTCATCTATTCTGACCATAATCCCCAGAGATATCTTAGCAAGTTTAGAGACAAAAATCAAAGACTAACGAGGTGGAGCTTACTTGTACAGTAATATCCCTTAGATATAAGACATATAAAGGGTAAGGCTAATGTAATTGCTGATTTCTTCTCGAGGTTGTAAAAGGGTCGAAATTTCTCACGGGAAATTTAGTTCCTTGAAGGGGAAGGTGTTATGGAATATTCCAGGTTATCTTTCCAGGCTGGCTATAAAAGGTTCATATACAATATAAAGCCTGAGGAAAGAATGAGAGACTTGTTTTATTAAATATTCAATTACTAAAATGGAATTTGCCTTTATTAACCCTTAGTAATAATTGTCTCTCAACTTCTTCACTACCCATAAATTCGTTATGTAACAATTGCCCGCAACTCTACACATTATATCCCTTATAGTCATTGAAAAAGCCTGCGACATGACCTGGCGACATGGCCTCCTCAGGAAACTACATGCGATGGGATTACGCGGTAATCTGCCCTTATTTGTTAAGAATTTCATGTCTGACAGAACTTTCTCTGTCAAGCTTTTTACGGATACAATCACTTTCTCGGACACATTTGTCCAGGCAAACGGGGTCCCCCAGGGAAGTGTTCTGTCTCCGACCTTATTTCTATGTATGAATAATGACATTCTACCAGCTCCTCCTCGAAATCTTAAATACTCACTGTACGCTGATGACTGTGCGATATGGCACTCCAGCCATAGTGCACAGTTTTCGGCAACTCGGATCCAATTGGGCCAAGTTATCCGCCTAGGGGTCGCACGGCCTCGGAGGGCACTGGCGTGAGGTCCCTCAGAGCAAGACTCCACGACCTCGTAGAGTGTGACGGTATAGAATTATCAACAATCGATTCCCTGGTTCTAGTAAATATTGCACCCTGGGTAATACCCCCTTTTATTTGTGTGGAATCCTGGTTACCAGGGGTTAAATCCCAGGTGCCGGAGGTGGAGGTACACCAGAGGTTTCGTGAGATAATTATCAAACATCTTTCCTATTTCCATCTTTATACCGACGGGTCCAAGACGGATGAATGTGTGGGTGCGGGTGTATGGTCGCATGAATGTCAGTTAAGATTCAGACTGCCGAATCATACATCTATTTTCTTGCTGAATTATTTGCTATAGATAAAGCTTTGGATTTTTTCCTATCAACGACCCATGATAAGATAGTCATATTTACTGATTCATTAAGTTCACTTAAAGCTATTAAATCTTTGAATACAACTAACAATGAAATACAGGGTAATATCATTAGTAAGCTGTTTAGTGCCAATAAATTAATCATGTTAATATGGGTACCATCTCATTATGGTATCTATGGTAGTGAACAGGCTGATAAATTAGCAGGGTCGACTGTTGATCTGGACCATAGCATAGTCCGTACAGATCTCAGGTGTTTTGTCTCTCTCATAAAATCTAAAATTCATCTCCTGTGGCAAAGGCAGTGGACCAGACTAGACATCAACAATAAATTCAAAGCAGTGATTGAACCCTGGGCCACGTCATCATGGCGTAGCCGTAGGGACGAGGTGGTGTTGGCCCGTCTGAGGGTCGATGCCACTAGATTAACCCACCTCGATCCCTATATCAACAAAGATTTTCCACCTGAATGCACATCATGCAATACAGTAATGTCCAACTCTCATTTATTACTTTTCTGTAATAAATATGAAAATAAAAGAGGTAAAATCAAACAATATTTCACGCAAAAAAAGATGGCTTTCACCATACACAATGTTTTAGCAGATGATAATATTATAAACAAACTGCTAAATTTTCTGAGAGAAGCAAAACTTTATGACCTTATATAGATTGATAAAATATAATGGAACCATTGGCTTAATGACCTTTGATTATATGTCTCTGGTTGATAGCCAATAAATCCAACAAGAAGTAGTAGTGAATAAATCAGGAAATCAGGAATGTATATTTACTATAATATCCTACAACACTAATGATTAATGGACTAACTACGGCAACGAGATATACACTGTCTCATAGTTTTCACAAAGGATAATAGTAAGAGAGACACACACATACAACTCTCTATTTTAGATGCTTCACTAAGACTGGTGAGCAACACGACATTCTCAGCCTGGAAGTCAATCCTGGAAACGCATTCTTTCGGCTCCCCATGCACCAGGACCTCCTTGTTACCAATAGAAAATAAATAGAACACTTACTGGCAGCATCCCTTCGTTTTCCAGCCTTCTAGAAAACACACATGCACACACACACACATTATATTACAAGTTCATTAATATATACTTATTTCTCTTCCGTCATGGTATGTTCCGAGTCTGTCACGTTCACACCTCATTCCTTCGATGTCAGTTCTTCATCTTTCGTTCTCGTTCTCTTTCTCTGGAGGGGGAAAGTTGAGGTTGGGGGGAGGAATAGACTATCACAACAGTCATATAAGTAAGTTCTATGCTAATCCATTTCGTATTATTTATTTTTTTCTTGTCTTTACGTGATTCAGGCAGTTGTTCCTAAAATATTTGCAGTCTATGTTGCTACTACATAGGAAATGATAGAAAAGAGACAAATCGTTGTAGATGCCTAGACATACTGGGCTTGATAATGTGAAGAAAGTAGAGTAGGAATAGAGAAGACTGACACACGTTTTGCTGGATATTATATACTAATAATAATGAGTAATGAGGGAAGGTTGAAGGAGGTAAACTATTATACGGGTGTCTTTTTTTAAATATATGATATGATATTTAAATATGATAAGCTGAGTTGGGTCAAGATAAATCCACATATTTACTCGTAATAAGTATCCAGGTTAGCTTCGAATAGCCTATAGATGGAGTAATTAAGGGGGAAGTACAGTGGTGGTAAATCTTGAGCTAAAGATTCCTCCAAACTATTCCAGGTAATAGGATACCATAATTTTCTTCGTTTGGGTCTGTTTCCTGGTAAGCTTTGGAGGAATTAAAAGTAAACTATCCCCTTAACTAGCTCTATCAACTATGAGACAGAAGAATAGTGTTACATATCCAGTACCAGGGTGGTTCCCATAGTAGAACTTGTATCATTAAAAGGTATTGGATAAGGGCAAGTTAGGTTCACTGATGGGAAACTCAGGAAAGGAGAGCCATTATGACGCCTTCATCGACCACCACTGGGCCATAAACACACTCAGTATATGCCCCCCCCCCCCATCCCCATACACAGACCTTCCCCACCTCCTGATCAAGTGTAATTTCAACTCTTTTTTTTTAGTTCTGTATGTGTTCATCAGTGAGTTGTTTTGTGTGAATGGATAACAGTCGTGTTTATATTCTATCAGATGTTTATTTACAAACACAGAATGAACAAATTGCACTGAAACCAACCCTATTTTTTTTTTTTTTTTTTTAGCTAGGTCATTTATTTCTGATGGGATTTTGTCCTTGTGGTTTTGTCGTAGGGTGATTGTCGTAGTGGTTTTGTCACAGTGGTTTTGTTGTAAGGGTCTTATCGCGGGGGATTTGTCTCACGGGGTTTGTCGCAGTGTTTTTATTCTCAAGGGTTTTGTCGCAGTGGTTTTGTCTCAAAAGCTTTGTCGCAGTGGTTTTGTCTTAGTGGTTTTGTCTCAAGGGGTTTGTGTTGGGGGTTTGTCTCTCGGGGTTTGTCATGGAGGTTTTTGTCTTAGTGGTTTTGTCTCTAGAGGTTTATGTAAGAGGGAGTTAATTTTAGTCTATACACTCCCCTCCATCTACCCACACAATAGTTATGACACCTTCAATTTGGTCCCGTATTCACTTCTCATCCTGTATCTTGGTTTTAGTATTCAACGGAAAGTAAAAAATTTGCCCCATCTCCAGCCCCAGTCACAACCCCAGCCCCAACCCCAGCCCCAGCCCCTGCCCCAACCCCAGCCCTAGTCCTATTCCTAGTCCCAGTCCCAGTCCCAGCCCCAGTCTCAGCCCCAGTCCCAGCCCCAGCCCCAACCTCAGTCCCAGCCCCAGTCACAGCCCCTGCCCCAACCCCAGTCACAGCTCCAGTCCCAGCCCCAGTCACAGCCCCAGTTCCATCGCCCCTCCCTCGTCACCTCATGAAAAGTTATTACCCTTTGTGGTTAATTGCCATAATGACCTTTAGGTTGGGTGATCTGCATAAATTCAGGGCATTTTGTGTAATTAAATATCGTATTGATGAATTTTTAGCAAAGGATTTTTCCAAACTATTCCCCGACATACATACATTGATTGGTAACATCTCTCTTGAGTATATTATTATATTGGGCCTGTTTCTTAGCATAGTTTAGATATATTTACACACATACATACACACAGAGATTGATGGATGAATTGACGGTTAGACTGACGGATGAATTTACGGGTGAATAGATGGATGAATTAATGAATGAATTGATGGATGTTTTGATGGATGAAAAAGTGACACAAATTTGTCTATTGCCAGCCAATCATTGGTAATGCTAAAATACTTGTTAGGTAAATTTAGTATCTGCTGTGGAAAACAAATTATAATATAGAGAACTGTTCATCTCATGTTGTTTTGGAAGATAGATAAACACTCCTTTACAAAATACTCTATATACAACCACTCCCTCCACTCATTTACATCTACACAACCATTCTCAATTATATACACATACTGTATATACAACCACGTCCCTCCACTCATCTACATCTACACAACCATTCTCAATTATCTACACATACAGTATATACAACCACGTCCCTCCACTCATCTACATCTACACAACCATTCTCAATTATCTACACATACAGTATATACAACCACGTCCCTCCACTCATCTACATCTACACAACCATTCTCAATTATCTACACATACTGTATATACAACCACGTCCCTCCACTCATCTACATCTACACAACCATTCTCAATTATCTACACATACTGTATATACAACCACTCCTTCCACTCATCTACAGTACATCAACCTACAATAGTAACACCTGAAAATTGCTTCAGTATTCATTTTCTTTCTAACCTGTTCATAAAAGAAAATGTTATTATTCTCATGCTCCAACTAAAGATAAATTAATAACACTTGATGATGGATTCACCTACCCATGTTCAAATTCCAGTTCAAGTTCAAGTTGTGGGTCCCTCAGAGAGCCGCTCATGGCCAGAATAATATGCATGAGTCCCTCAGAGAGCCGCTCATGGCCAGAATAATATGCATGAGTCCCTCAGAGAGCCGCTCATGGCCAGAATAATATGCATGAGTCCTTCAGAGAGTCGCTCATGGCCAGAATAATATGCATGAGTCCTTCAGAGAGCCGCTCATGGCCAGAATAATATGCATGAGTCCCTCAGAGAGCCGCTCATGGCCAGAATAATATGCATGAGTCCCTCAGAGAGCCGATCATGGCGAGAATAATATGCATGAGTCCCTCAGAGAGCCGCTCATGGCCAGAATAATATGCATGAGTCCCTCAGAGAGCCGCTCATGGCCAGAATAATATGCATGAATCCCTCAGAGAGCCGCTCATGGCCAGAATAATATGCATGAGTCCCTCAGAGAGCCGCTCATGGCCAGAATAATATGCGGGGATTGTGCGGGGGAATTTAGGGATCTAGGGGAGGATTAGGAAGTGGGTTAGGAGAAGGGTGGATTGGGTCAGGGATTGTGGATCAATGATTAGGATTGGGGAGGTAATGATTGGTGATCCTATTTCTAAACGTTTCAAGAGTGGCCAGGGCTATTAACGACGTAAGATGGGAGATGATTCCACTCTTGAATACTGCAGGGAAAGAATGAGTGCCTAATATATCAGTGTTTGTCTGGTATGTATGATATTTGAAGTTGTGGTTGTCTCTAGATATGTGTCTTTGTCTATGTCAGCTAACTTGTTTGTGATTTTGTATATCATCTGTTGTCTGTGTATCTACTGTATCTTCGTGTTACCAATTGATCTAGTTTTGTGTCTTGTTTAAGCAAAGTGATTGATGTAATGTGTTTGTAATCACGACTGGCCCATCTTGCAGTTTTGCTTTGTGTAGACTCTAATTTATTGATACTATTGTTAGTGTGTGTGTCCCAGACGGTGTCGCAGTACTCTAAGTGTGGCCCAACGAAAGTGTTATAAACAATAATTTTAATGTCTGTGTTACACCTGCTGAGGTTCCTGTGCAACAACCCCAGGACCCTACAAGCCTTGGCCATGATGTGTGTGTTCCACCTCATGTCTGCTGAGATGTGGATACCCAATTATTTGTGGGAAGGGACTGTGTTGAGGTTGGTATTGTGTAGCTGGTATATATGTGGAATGGGATTATGGGCTCAGGTAAAACGGATGTGATGGCATTTGTCTGGTCTAAATGTCATCTGCCACTTGACTTCCCAGTCTTCAAGTGCAGTTAGGTTGTCATGTAGTTGAAGGCAGTCTTTCCTATTTAATTGGTTTGTAAACTAAGCTATCGTCTGCAAAGAGTCTAGTGGTAGAGAATAGTGAGAGTGGGAGGTCATTAATGTATGAAAGGAAGAGAAGGAGACCCAGGACAGGACGTCTTATTATTGTTCACAGGTTCCTGGTAACCCCTTTGTCAACAGCCTGGACACGTAGTACCATTATCCCCATCCCTAAACCCAACTCTACTGACTTCAGTCTTCTATCTCTCACTTCCTCTGTGTGTAAAGTAATGGAGAGGATATTACTTACTCCTCTTCGTCACCTTACAAAAGATCAGCTATCTCCTCATATCTTTGGGTTCCTTCCAGATCGTAGCTCACACCACTGTTTTGTGAACTTTTCTCTCACTTGAAGTCATCTTCATGTAGGCCTACAGTTTACACTGGTTTTAAAGCAGCCTTTGATGTGACCAACCGAGAATAAATACTAGTTGAACTTACATCATTAGGAGTCTCGAGAACTATTGTTTCAGTGGATTGAGAGCTACCTCTCTGGTAGACACTCGTGTTTTATTTTGTGAGTCTGTCAGTGACTATCTACCATTTAACCTCGGTTTAGTCCATTTCTCTTTAACATTCTCATGCACAGACCTTTTTGCCTTCTGGGTCCCTTCTCACTTTCGTCTCTCATAGTCATCTATGCTGATGATATTTACGTCAGAGCTCACAATCCTATCACACTCCAGCGTCTCCATAACTTTGCTGGTGCCGCCACATCCTGCAGACTCATCATTAATACTACCAAGACTAAGCTTCTAGCTCGCTCTTCCTCAACCAAACTTGCATGTAAGACTTAACCCTGCTTGGCAACAACCTCAATGTTGTCTAGGATTACATTTACCTCGGGATTTCTATCTCCTCACTCAGTAACCCCTCCTCATACATATCTCAGCTACATGATAGGTTGTGAGCTAGACTTCACCACCTCTGCTCCATTACATCAGACCCAAGAAGCGTCAGTATTCCCATTGATCGGTCATTTTATATAACGGATGTAAGATCTCTTTTTGATTATCATGGACTTCATTTGTCTCTCGTCCCTTCGACCTTGCTTAAACATCTTGACAAAACTTAAAATAAAGCTATATGTATCATCTTACACTGTCCCAGATCAACTCGAATAGTCAGAATGCTTACTGAACTCAACCTTTCTCCTGTTATTAACAAAATATGATATGTTAAGTATCTGTTGTGGCACACAATGTCTGCCAACTGCTCCCTCTCCCATTACCAATTTTTCTCCACTTTTAATGTGATATCCACTTTAATGATATCCGTCATGACCTACTCACACCACTTCACACCTACTCACTACCTCTAGTTTGGACTAGTCTCCCCAACTATCACATACACACTTCATAATAAACATAAGGACCGTCCGCCACTCCTTACACAATTTTCCATACTGCAAACACTCTCAGAAGTCTCCAAGCAATTTCCTGCCCCTCTACTTCATGTTTACAGTAATAGCTCCTTATTGACGACTGGTAAAGCCTGGACTGCCTGCATTGCATGTATTCAACTCTGGCTCTCCTATCTTCTCGACGTCACATTGCTTCCTTGACTTGAGTAACAGTACCCAGTGTGAACTGTCGTCCATAATTTCAGTACCTGTATACTTCACCACTGAAGGAATATCTGGTCTCATTATCAGCAACTCACAGGCAGCCTTATCCCTTATTCGTAGCCCTCTATCCCACCACACCCTTCTTATCTCCTCCCTACAACACCATATCCCTCTTGTCACCACCCTTGGCCTTTGTGTTTCTTTCCTCTGAATCTCTGATCTACCACCAGGTAGATAGACTTATCAAAACTACTGTCACCTGTCCCAACCTACTGTACACCTCCCAATCACCAAGAGTTTACTGAGAAGAATTCTGTGTGATAAAACACGAGAGGACTTGGAACTCCGTACTGACACTGAACGACATAACAGTTTCTGTATCCTTCACTATGACACCTGTGTATGGTAGGAGTCACACCATCAATCACTGCTGTGACGTAGCCATTGACAATTATTTTATAATCTTTATTATATATTATATCATTATTTTCTTTGGCAACATTATTACTCTTACAGCAGTTTTTTTTTTATTTACAGGGTGATTCAACATTCCATGCATTAAATTGAATGATGACCTGCTTGGAAATTTATAAGCAAAATGTCTTTGTGATAAAATGTGGAATTATACAGAGTTTAGCTGTTACAATACATTTTATGATACTGAACGAATTGCACTCTTAATGTACCTTTCTGTTGAAGCCTAAATCGGTTTCAGTTTGTTGTGGCGTCTCATGTGTTTATCTGTATGTGTGTTTTTGTGTGAGTATATATATATATATATATATATATATATATATATATATATATATATATATATATATATATATATATATATATATATATATATATATATATATATATATATATATATATATATATATATATATATATATATATATATATATATATGTGTGTCTGTGTTTGTATATGTTTATGTATAGTAGGCAGTGGGAGTGACGTCACCTCCTCTGCCCTGATGGGACCCACGGTGTTCAGGGAATGGTGTCGTGGGGTTGAGGTGGGTGGGTTAGGTCTTTTTCAGCCCGTTGTAAAATTCGTCTAGTATTAATTTTTCATATCATCATCAACGTTCCCCAGAGCATATTAATTAAAGGTAATTAAGGATCTTAAAAAATATATCATACTTTTGGTTCATTGGAACACCTTCATTCCTCCAAAGTCTGCCAGGAAACAGGACTAGTGTAACCAAAATAGTGATGGTTCCTTGTTGCTGGGAATAGTTTGGAAGAATCAGTAGCACCAGATTTACCAATACTATACTGCCCCTTTAACTATGTGTTAAC
>JAWZYT010003853.1:12500-20000 GCA_034508575.1 Petrolisthes manimaculis | reverse complement strand
TTCTTTCTTAATATTGAGTTTCATTGATAAAAGTGCGTTAAACTTTGCGTCAAATTTAAATAATCATATTTCGTTATGATACAACAGAAGATGTATGTAATGTATAGAACAATCAAAATACACAATATACTAATGACTTATGATATTGTGATGGAATTGTTTAACAAGGAAGAATAAGATACATTCACATATGATTCTCCTTCTTAGCTCAATCAAAAATATTCATATAATGGACTGGTTGACGGTCCTGTACAAAGTATATAATACAATAAAATGGGCACTCCTGATCATGGATATACCAATATTTTTCCCATATGAGTTGAAATTCACGAAAAATAAGGGTAAATAAGTGGTGGAGAAACATCGTACCTCACACTGTTTCGTGACGTCACCAGCCCTATGTGTACCGACAGCTACTATGGAGTTACTACACACAACACTAATAAATCTCTTTTCTGGAGCGTTTCCGCTCATGTTTTGCATTTTGGGACAAAATACCATTGCCATGAAGTATATCCTCCGTAAAAGCACAAGAATACCGCACATCTCAACTAGACATCACAATCACTTGCTTTCCAAGGTAATAAAGCGTTGGTGCAGCCTAGGCGTCTGGTTGTTGACGTCACGGATACGCACCATCAACTTCCATTATGTGCAACTTTGATGGCTTTTATATGCCAAACAATATATTCCTTTGTCAAATAAATTACATAACAGGACAATTGAGCTTATTTATTAACGATATAAATTGTTTAATAGAACATTTTTTTGACCGTCAACCATTCCATTAGGAAATCCACTTTGTTGTCTATTCCTTACCAAACGTTATTAGGGTAGTCTGATGTTCCATAATTCGGTGACTCGATGGTTATTCTCTCATCAATTTGCATGTTAGCCTCTGTATTAGGATCCATGAGGTCTATCGGGGGGACTGCTAACACCAGTACCCCAAGAAGGCCCACTGCTATCACCACCTTCAGCATCCTGCGTTGTGAAGTAAAGAACAACACGCTTATTAATTTATTCAAGTGAGTGGAATCTCTATATATGAATCAGTATCATTAATAAATATTGAAATAATGTTAACAATACAGTGAAGGGATTTTGACAGAGTAGTGAAGGGATGTGAACAAATCAGTGAAGAGAAGTGAACAATACTGTGTACAATAGATGAACAATACAGTGAACAATAGATGAACAATACAGCAAAGGGATGTGAACAAAACAGTGAACAATAGATGAACAACACATTGAAAGTATTTGAACAGGACAACGAACATGAAAGTGATCATTAAATGAACAAACAGTAAAGGGATGTGAACAATGCAGTGAACAGTAGGTGAACAAAACACTGAACAATAGGTGAACAGAACAGTAAAGGGATGTGAACAATACAATGAACAGTAGGTGAACAAAACACTGAAGGGATGTGAACAATACAATGAACAGTAGGTGAACAAAAATCTGAAGGGATGTGAACAATACAATGAACAGTAGGTGAACATAACACTGAAGGGATGTGAACAATACAGTGAACAATTGGTGAACAAAATAGTGAAGGGATGTGAACAATACAATGAACAATAGGTGAACAAAATAGTGAAGGGATGTGAACAATACAATGAACAGTAGGTGAACAAAACAGTGAAGGGATGTGAACAATACAGTGAACAGTAGGTGAACAAAACACTGAACAATAGGTAAACAGTACAGTAAAGGGATGTGAACAATACAATGAACAGTAGGTGAACAAAACAGTGAAGGGATGTGAACTTTTTAGTTTACTCATATATTGTGTAAATGTTTATGTTTTACAGACTAGCAGCGATATCCGGCGTTGTCTGGGTGAAGATCCTACATGTGGTTTTGTCAATAAATTTTCTCTAATTATTTGTATGTGAACTTATTAGGAGGGTGGGAGGAGTTCATTATCCGGTGTGGTTGCTGGTCCCCAGAGAAACCATGCCAGCTTTACAACCATAAAAGTTATCCATGACGCAACTACAGCAGAAAGTGGCATTGTAAAAGCCACGATTAAATAGCAAGGCCCAAGTGGCTTGGGCTGCAGGGGTACTGGGATTGACACCTCTCCCACATTGGTTAAAGAAAAAATCACTGTCCTTAGATTTAGTATTAAATTTAGGTGTTCAACATTTTGTGGTATGAGTTTATTCCTAAACTGGGTATGCAAGCCAGGCCTGCCTTGATACCATAGAGTCTATGTTGAGAAAGCCATAAATCTTTGGTTGTTTTAAGCTGATAATTCAAGAAACATATATCCACCAAAAATAAAATTAGACTGAGGACATTCCCGAGACTACACAAGTCACAATGCTGTATCACTTGTTAACATTTTTTTCTATTGTATCCCCACTGGGGATTCGAACTGATTAAAATGACATATTAATTTTTACTCTAGGTAAAACGATGCGGCCGTGCCTAGCGGATTGGCGGCTCCCAAGAGAGAGAGAAATCATCAGTGATCAGAGAAAAAGTCCAAAGTATTAGATGTAAATTGCATCACTATGCCGTATCAGATGTATCACTTTATATAATTGCTAATGGAAATAGGCCCAGTGGCCCTGGCAATTTTTTATTTTTCATAATTATTCAACACAAAGAGAGAGAGAGAGAGAGAGAGAGAGAGAGAGAGAGAGAACGAGTTCTCTGTATAGGAACTGTACATGTGGGTTAGGTAAGTGGTTATGGAAACCCACAAGAATAATGATATAATTTAGTTCCTATATATATGTTTTTCTGCTTATCCATGTGGTTTATGTGGCTCTCACTCTGAATATGTCCTGAACTTTTGGCTCTCGTGAAAAAAATAGTGAATAACACTGGGCTAAGCACACAGACGGAGTGTTTTATATATATATAGATTTATGCTGTGTTAATTCAAGAGGTATAAGGGAGGGGAGGGGGCAACAAGAAGAGTAACTGCACCTGATCCAAGAAGGGTAGAGCGTCGATGAACCTGGGTGTTGGTTATGTGGAGTTAACCTGAACCACGACCTAACCTTGGTGGCTTTATATACCCTCTTCCACAGGTGTCTTAGACCCCACAGCTGCAGCGGAGGAATGGAATGATGCAGATGACTCACACCAATGATTCATAGCACCAAGAGTAAAATATTCAGAAGTCTTCGATCAGCAAGTTGTTTGTGTGATACACGTTCATCCAAACTCTGACCCCGTTGAGATAATGATGTGGGATATACTTTAAAGGTTTTGGTGGCCCTTCGGCCCCAGCCACTCTTTTTCAGTTCTTCAGCTATGCTTCTTTCTACATAAGGAAGATCTAGAAATATATAAAAATATTACTAGTTATTCAGACATCTCGCAAATGAACTAATATCTGAGGTGAATGCCAAAATGTATAGGCTAAAATATTATTTCCCTGAAAAATTGCTTTTCTTATCATGTTAAGGAAGGTGTGCAGTGTTGATAATTCTGGAGCAACTGATTCCTCCAAGCTATTCCAATAACTGAGTCATGATTCGTATATTTGTTAATCATGTTCTGTTTCCTGACATACTTTAGAGAAATCAAAACACTCCACTGTACCATGAATATACTATCCCATTAATGATCTTAATATATTTCCAACTCATTAACTTATCGTATGATATATACTGTACGTCTGATACAAGATAATTATGTGTATATGTATGCATGTATTGAGAAAGTGTGTGTGGGTGGTTGGGTTTAATTAATTTTCCTATTTATAGTGGATGTAGCTGCTTCCTCGTATATACATGAATAGATTAATACTTCGATGAAATGAGAGAGAGATAATGTGATCTATACAAGACAGATGACCTGACAAGTTTATGTATGTGTTTAATCGAGTAATAGTTAATCTAACATGTTTGCCCTGGTGTGTATGAGAGAGAGAGGGAGAGAGAGCTAGATATATATATATAGAGAGAGATAGAGAGAGATAGAGAATTACATAGAGTTACATAGAAACACAGACAAGGAGGGGGAGGAGCTTGTCTGGTGGGTGATTTGGGAAAGGGGGAACCTCGTCTTGTGCGAACATTTGCTGAGAATTTTGTGTTCTCACTGACTACAACTTAAGATCTTAGGAGTAAACTCCTTAAGTATATAAATTTGCCTGACTACTATACCGCCATAAATTACGGCGGGGTGTCGTAAACATTGTGTTAGAATGTTAGAATGATCTGAATAAAAGCCTTCAAAAGCTTTGAGAAAAATGATACAACATGGGGCCTGAAATGGTTAATAGGCAACAAGCCACCATTATTTTTGATAGTCTGGTCCTGTTTCCTGGCATAGTTTGGAGGTATCAAGGCGCTCTTATGTACCCTTAACAATTTGCCTTTATACTGGCATATCCACAGAATGAACTTCAATAAGGCAGAGGAAGACTAAAAGACAGAGGGAGAAAAGGAGGAGAAGAATAAGAAGGGTAGAGGCACGTCAGGGGAGGGAGGGAGGAATAGGGAGGAGGAGTAGGACGAAAAAGATTAGGAGTACGTCAGGGGAGAGTAGGAGAAAAGGGAGAAGAATAAGAAGATTAGGGGTACGTCAGGGGAGAGTAGGAGAAAAGGGAAAAGAATAAGATTAGGGGTACGTCAGGGGAGAGTAGGAGAAAAGGGAAAAGAATAAGAAGATTAAGGGGAACGTCAGGGCAGAAAAGGAAGAAGAGAAGGGGGTAGGGGTAGGAAGAAGAGAAGATTAGGGGTATGTCAGGGCAGAGAGTGAAAGGGATGATGAGAAAATGTGACAGGACTAATTTCCTCCCTCACTATTCACAGGAACCAGGCAAGTGTACCCAGGGGAGCGGCGACCCCCACTCATTGTCTCCCCTTGTCATTTGTTCCTGTGGTGTGGGGTGGAATAGAGCTATACGTGTTAAAAGATATGTGTGTGTGTGTGTGTGTGTGTGTGTGTATGTGTGTGTGTGTGTGTGTGTGTGTACAGTTCCAAGCAGACGATAAGGGAGAAACAATATTGCCTCCTGACCATCTTCACGTAAGTAAAAAGTAAGTAATGTAAGTATAAAGTAAGTAAAGTAAGTATAAAGTAAGATCCAGTTGCAGATTATTATTTTCATTGATTTTTGTATTATAATTTTTTTTTTGTAGATGGGTGGGTGATTAATCCTGTTGGTGGTGATCATGTTGTGTTTTTGCCCCCCCCCCTCCACACACACACACACACACACACTCCTCACAACAGTCCACATTAAAGTGGTAATTCTTATTATTGTTACATTGGAGTGCCTTAATTGCTTCAAAGAATGCCAGGAAACAGAAGCAGAAGAAAAAATAAAAATAAAAATAATGGTGTTTTGTTGCTTGGAATAGTTTGGAGGATTCAGTTGCTCTTGGAAACAACCTATAGCTCCCAGTAACATAACATATCCCAGTAACTGTAACCATTCCTTATTACAGCTAGTCCCCAGTAACACGTCCCCAGTAACACCTACAGTAATGCCTCCCTAGTAACAGTCTTCCAAGTAACACCCTCTCCAGTAAACCCCAGTACCTACCACCTCACCAGTAACACCCTCCCCAGTAACACCCTCCCCAGTAACACCCACCACCCAGTAACACCCTCCCCCCAGTAACACACTCCCCAGTAACACCCACCACCCAGTAACACACTCTCCAGTAACACCCACCACCCAGTAACACCCTCCCCCCAGTAACACCCTCCCCAGTAACACCCACCACCCAGTAACACCCACCACCCAGTAACACCCTCCCCAGTAACACCCACCACCCAGTAACACCCTCCCCAGTAACACCCACCACCCAGTAACACCCTCCCCAGTAACACCCTCCACCCAGTAACAACCTCCCCAGTAACACCCTCCCCAGTAACACCCTCCCCAGTAACACCCACCACCCAGTAACACCCACCATCCAGTAACACCCACCACCCAGTAACAACCTCCCCAGTAACACCCACCACCCAGTAACACCCACCATCCAGTAACACCCACCATCCAGTAACACCCACCACCCAGTAACAACCTCCCCAGTAACACCCACCACCCAGTAACAACCTCCCCAGTAACATCCTCCCCAGTAACAACGAGCAATTGTGAGGAAGGGTGTGTATGTGTGTGTGTGTACATGTGTGTATGTGTGTTATTGTGTGTATATGTGTGTGTGTACGTGTGTGTGTTGTCTTTGTATGTAAGTGTGTGTGTGTTTCTTTGTATGAAAGTGTGTGTGTGTATTTATGTTTTCGAGTATGCACACCCGAACTAACACACACACACACACACACACACTGTTGCCACATTTACGATAACTAAACACTGGGTGGTCTAGTCGGAAATGTAAGAGACTGTACTAATAGCAGATCTGTTACATGGCATAGTTAAGAGAAATAAGAGAACTTCTAAATTCACTAACAAAACCTGTGATCGTGTATAAAAATTGGAGGCTTCTGATTCTTCCTGACCTTGCCACGAAACAAGCTCCTTACATATACAGTAGGTGGTGTTGCGTGACAATATGTTCCGGCGCCTAATATCCATCCATCAATCAAAAATTCTCTCTCTCTCTCTCTCTCTCTCTCTCTCTCTCTCTCTCTCTCTCTCTCTCTCTCTCTCTCTCTCTCCACACTCACACCTTAATTACAATACACCTTCCCAACCGAGCCTATCGCCCCCTCTAACACACCTATGAGATTATTACAGTGTTAATTTGATCAGTGGGAAACGAGGCAACGAAGTGTTTTTGTTGATTACTTGAAGCAGGTGGGGAAGGTGGGGATAGGGAAGGGGAGGGGTGAACTTTAGGGGGGAGGGAGGGATGCGAGAGTTGGTGGAGGAGAGAAAGGGGGCTGTGAGAAGTGGAGGAGGAGGAGAGAAGGGGGGATGTGAGAGGAGGAGGAGGAGGGAAGGGGGGAGATAACTTTCAGGGGAAGGGGGCATGTGGGAGGTGGAGGAGGAGAGGGGGGGGTGAGAACTTTAGGGGGAGGGGAGCCATTGGGAGAGAAATATAAACAGGTGTATAGATAAATAAACAGAAAATGAACTTATATATGTACACACACACACACACACACGCGCGCACAGAGAGAGAGAGAGAGAGAGAGAGAGAGAGAGAGAGAGAGAGAGAGAGAGAGAGAGAGAGAGAGAGAGAGAGAGAGAGAGAGAGAGAGAAATAAAGTGAGATTCAGGAATTACATAATGAGGGACACGAAACTCTGTAAAAAAATCTGGTAATAATAATAATAATAATAATAATAATGATAATGATAATGATAATAATAATAATAATAATAATAATAATAATAATAATAATAATAATAATAATAATAATAATAATAATAATAATAATAATAATAATAATAATAATAATAAACGATATGCAACAAATGACCCGAGACTCCTAAATTTTGCACATTGACCCTCAAAAAAAATCACAGAGAAAACTAACAATAAGAAATGACAGAGAATCATGAAGGAGATAGATAAGTACAAGGCCAATATCTCTGAATTGGCTTTGAAGG
>JAWZYT010003853.1:0-7500 GCA_034508575.1 Petrolisthes manimaculis | reverse complement strand
ACAGAAAGTGAAAGGAGTTGGTGCTCAACATTTTGGAAAGGTGGGGCTAGCTAAAACACACAGCTGAGTGGGAGGAGAGGGGATAGATAGATAGATAGATAGATTACTTTATTGTCAAAATGCAGTACAATAAGTATACAAAATGAAATTCTTTATGGCTCTGAGCTCCCAGCTAGAAACAAGATAGAGATAAAATGAAGTGACATAAAATATAAAATATGGGATTCTTTAAAACGACTAACTGGTTACATATAAACTAATACACACCCACATACACACACATAAAAAATTACTCCATCACAATTATTATGTCTTATCACATTTGTATTGCTTTAAGATTGTTAAAGAGTACGATACTCTTTGGTATGAAGGATTTTTTAAACCTATCTGTATGTTGTGTAGGCAATGCTAGCCTTAACCTATCTGTATGTTGTGTAGGCAATGCTAGCCTTAACCTATCTGTGTGTTGTGTAGGCAATGCTAGCCTTCTTCCAGACCTTAAAAAGCTGTAATATTGGTGTAGTGGATGGGTTGGATCTAACATAATTTTTCCTACTTGTCTTATTACGTCTTCCTGATACATAATGTCTAGTGGTTTAGTATCTGACCCTAGTTTTCGGCACTTTTTAACAATACTAAAAAGTCTATTCTTATCTTTAACAGTCAGTTTTCCATACCAGGTAGTTAATGAGAAGTTTAATACAGATTCAATAATGGATTTATAGAACAAACTAATTATTTTCCTACTAATATGTAAATTATTTAGCACATGCATAAAATGAAGCCGTTGTTTCCATTTGTTGTACACCAAGTCAGTGTTTTCCTTTCCTTTTAGTTGGTTATCTATCACATATCCAAGGTACTTATAATTACTAACTCTCTCAACACTTTCCTCATTTATTACAATTTGGTCTGGTATTACTTGCTTTTTTGTCCTGAAATCTATTAACATTTCCTTTGTCTTCTTTACATTCAGTTCCAAAAAATTAATCTTACACCAATCAAAAAAACAATTAACCTGTGAAATATAGTCCTCACAATCATCGCTCAAGATTTTCCCTATTATTACTGTATCATCAGCATACTTTATTATAGAACAATTACTGAACAAGCTTCTACAATCGTCTGTATATAGGGTGAACAACACTGGAGATATGACGCAACCTTGAGGTGCCCCTGTGTTGGTGATAATTGTGTTAGACTTAACATCATTTATCTTTGTATACTGTGGCCTCTGGGTTAAAAAACTAAAAATCCACTTCAATAGGAAACAGGAGGAGTGGATGGGAGGGGGAGTGATGGAGTGAGTGGGGGGCGGGAGGGGTAGAGGGAGGGAGGTAGAGGAGTGAGTGGGTGGAAGGGGTAGAGGGAGTGATGGAGTGAGTGGGTAGGAGGGGTAGAGGGAGTAATGGAGTGAGTGGGTGGGAGGGGTAGAGGGAGGGAGGTAGAGGAATGGGTGGGAGAGGTAGAGGGAGTGATGGAGTGAGTGGGTGGGAGGGGTAGAGGGAGTGATGGAGTGAGTGGGTGGGAGGGGTAGTGGGAGTGATGGAGTGAGTGGATGCGAGGGGTGGAGGGAGTGATGGAGGGAGTGGATGGAGGGGTAGAGGGAGTGATGGAGGGAGTGGATGGGAGGGGTGGAGGGAGTGATGGAGTGAGTGGGTGGGAGGGGTAGAGGGAGTAATGGAGGGAGTGGGTGGGAGGGGTGGAGGAGTGATGGAGTGAGTGGGTGGGAGGGGTAGAGGGAGTGATGGAGTGAGTGGGTGGGAGAGGTAGAGGGAGTGATGGAGGGAGTGGGGTGGGAGGGGTGGAGGGAGTGATGGAGTGAGTGGGTGGGAGGGGTAGAGGGAGTGATGGAGTGAGTGGGTGGGAGGGGTGGAGGGAGTGATGGAGTGAGTGGGTGGGAGGGGTAGAGGGAGGGAGGTAGAGGAGTGGGTGGGAGGGGTAGAGGGAGTGATGGAGTGAGTGGGTTGGAGGGGTAGAGGGAGGGAGGTAGAGGAGTGGTATGGGTGAGACCTAGGAGGAGGGAGAAATATAAAGAATCGTCAAATTGTATGCAGAGAGAGAGAGAGAGAGAGAGAGAGAGAGAGAGAGAGAGAGAGAGAGAGAGAGAGAGAGAGAGAGAGAGCACACCAATACATACTCCCACACACCATTATTTAGAAGACTGACCTTGTAACATCACACCACCACCACCACCACAATTAACCATCTCTACACGACACACACAACTGGGTTTTTTTCCTCGTCACTTGCAAATGTGTTGTATTGCAATTGCGTTCCTCCTCCATTCTCTGGTCAGATTAAATATTCCCCTGTCCTTCAACTTACAATCAGGGGGTTTGTGAGACAACCCTTGGACTGGTCAAAGCAAACTTGACTAGAAATAGAAGATATAAATCGAACGAGGGAGAAATGCATATAAGAGAGTTTTAACCCTGCTGTGTTTTAGTCCACTAGACAGACAGACAGACAGTGGTATGGGTATTCATTCAATCACTTAGCCGAGCACTACAATTTTTCCATTTGTACATATTGCATGTGTTTGTAAGTGTGTGTAAAAGAGAGGGATATATATATATATATATATATATATATATATATATATATATATATATATATATATATATATATATATATATATATATATATATATATATATATATATATATATATATATATATATATATATATATATTATATATATCTGCGTGAGTGTGTGTGTGTGAGAGAGAGAGAGAGAGAGAGAGAGAGAGTACACGTGCATGTGTGTGTGTGTGTGTGTGTGTGTGTAATGAATGCTTTCGTATCGATCTCACAGTATATGAGCTGGCAATCTATCGTGGATGAGAGAGACGAAGACACATTGTATTCAACAGTGAACGAAAATATATCCCGGTTATCAATTGGACTGTCAATATACTCGGGTTTGCCTATCTTGTGTCAATGGCCAATCCATTAGCGTTCATTGAGTAAAGAATGGGTGACTGTGTGTGTATGTGTGTGTGTTAATGTCAGTCTGAGTGTGTGTGTGTGTGTGTGTGTGTCAGTCTGAGTGTGTGTGTGTGTGTGTGTGTGTGTGTCAATCTATGTGTGTGTATTTATCAGTGTCAGTCTGAGTGTGTATGTGTTAGTGTCAGTCTGAGTGTGTGTGTGTGTGTGTGTGTGTGTCAATCTATGTGTGTGTGTATTTATCAGTGTCAATCTGTGTGTGTGTGTGTGTGTGTGTCAGTGTCAATTTGTGTGTGTGTGTGTGTGTGTGTGTCAGTGTCAATTTGTGTGTGTGTGTGTGTGTGTGTGTCAGTGTCAATTTGTGTGTGTGTGTGTGTGTGTGTATAAGCATTTAAGTTGAACACATTTTTTATTCCTCATTCACTATTAGCTTCTCTTACTTTCCCTTTCCTCTATGTACAGTTACGGTCAGGAGTCCTACAACACCCTCGAGTGAAACGACCTCGAAAAAATGGTATGAGACTAAGGTTATTCAACTCTGCAATATTCGTTCATAAAATTCACTCTCACGACTCACTTTCATTCACCTGAGACAGAACTTTTGACTGTGTCTGTACAGTAATTATTATTCCCTCCTCTCCTCTTCTACTTTTCATTCCCTCCCCTCTGTAACAAACCTTTTTTGGGGTTTATCAACAATTATTTGTTTTATATGGGTACCTTCGATATATATATATATATATATATATATATATATATATATATAATTCCCACGTACTCAACTTCTCTCGCGAGTTAGCTAGGTTTAAAGAAAGAACTGTCTTTTCTTAATGTTTATTAGCTGATCACAAAGGCAAAGGTGTGGTCAAGGGTCTCTTTCTTCCACAGGTTACAATTTGTATATGAACTTTATAGCTAACCTGGAAAGTAACTAGGAACATTACATAACTTCCTAATTACATTATAAAATAAAGTAGTGACATCTTCTATCCAATAGTAAAGATGTCACTAAACATAATGACAATAGTAAGGATGTGTAGCAGAGATAATCATCTCCCACTTAATAGTGAAGATGCTTGAGATGTGTACTGGTTAGTTGCACCAACACATCTCCCGCACCAGTGTGTGGTGGGTAGTTAAGATGTGTGTTGGGTAGTCTGTTTGCACCAACACATCTCCTGCACCAGTGTGTGGTGGGTAGTTAAGATGTGTGGTGGGTTGTCTGTTTGCACCAACACATCTCCCGCACCAGTGTGTGGTGGGTAGTTAAGATGTGTGGTGGGTAGTTGAGATGTCTCACCATAGTGAAGATAATCATCTTCCACTGAATCGTGAAGATGTTAACGTTTACCTCTACTGAATATAAAGGACGATGTGACATAATATGGGTAGTGAAGATGTCATCTTCCACTTATCTCTGCTTCACATTGACTAATATGTCACGAGTCAATTTTTGACTCGTGACACCCTCCCACCTCTATTCTTCCTCTTCCTCCACCACATTGCTATCCTCAATAATTCTCTCTCCCTCCCCCCTTCCCTCCCTCCCCTTCCCTCCATTGTTCTACCTTCCACTCCCACCTCAAACTTTTCCCCTCTCCTCTCCAGCCCTCCCACTTCAGCTAGGCCTCAATATTGGCTTGATGGTTTACGATTTTCTTTGTGATATGGGAATGAACACCACCGTACCAGATCATAATATATAGAAACCATAACTGAGGGTAAACAAGGGCAGTACTACTCTTCCACCACCAAAGCATCACACCATCACCACATAGCTATCACTCTACCACTACACAACTACACAACTACATCCATACCAGCACCACACAAACACCAATATAAACCAGTATGCTATCCTCCAACCACAACTACACACCACAACACCCCACCACCCTAACACACCACAACACCCCACCCACACACACTACAACACCTCACCACCCTAACACACCACAACACCCCACCCACACACACCCCACAACACCTCACCACCACCCACACACACACCACAACACCCCACCCACACACACTACATCACCTCACCACCCTAACACACCACAACACACCACCACCCACACACACACCACAACACCTCACCACCCTAACACACCACAACACCCCCCCCACACACACCCCACTACACCTCACCACCATCCGCACACACACACCACAACACCCCACCCACACACACTACAACACCTCACCACCCTAACACACCACAACACCCCACCCACACACACCCCACAACACCTCACCACCATCCGCACACACACACCACAACACCCCACCCACACACCCAAACATACCACAATATCCCACCCACACACACATGTTCCACCAACCACCACAAAACACCATCATAACATCACCACACAAGCCTAACCACCACCACCACAGCAGGTCCGTACAACCCAGGCTCATGGAATACCATGAATATTCTCTGGCAAACTAGTTCACGGGGGGAGGGGGCCTTGGTTCAGCACAACCACCTAACCTACCTCATGCAAAACGTGTGTGTGTGTATTATTTCCCTCTTAACTGTCTTTCTGTCCCTCTCTCTCTTTCACTCCCTTACACACATTCTTTCTTGAACACTTTTAAATATAGCTATAATTAATCCTCACAAAGCCTAAATTACCTCCGACTCGACCCTCTAAAAAAGATGGAAATAGTAAAAGTTGGGAGTAAATATTGAACTTGGTTTCATCTTCACTAAGCCTACCTTCCTCCCTCCCCTCCATTTCTTTCTACCTCCATTCCCTGCATGTCTCCCTTATCTCCCTTCTTTCCCTCCCTCCCCTGCATTTCTCCCTACCTCCTTCCCTCCCTTCCTTCTTCCCATGTCATCCATTTTCCCTCTCTTCCCTGCATGTTTCCCTTTCCTGCCATCCATCTTTCCTCCTTTCCCTACCACCCTGCTCCCTTTCAGTCCCTATAGTTCCCTCCCCAGCCCTCACTCCCACCCTGCCCTCCTTTCCCCTCCCTCCCTCTCTCCCTGCCTCTCCTTTCCCTTCCTCCCTCTCTACACCCTTCCCTCCCTCTCTCCCTGCCTGTCCTTTCCCCACCCTCCCTCTCTCCCTGCCTGTCCTTCCTTTCCCCTCCCTCCTTTCCCCTCTCTCCCTCTCTCCCTGCCTGTCCTTTCCCTTCCCTCCCTTCTCTCTACACCCTTCCCTCCCTCTTCCCCTGCCTGTCCTTCCTTTCCCCTCCCTCCTTTTCTTCTCTCTAAACCCTTTCCTCCATCCCTCCCTTCTCTCCAAGCCCTTCCTTTCTCCTTCTCTACCTCCTCTCACCCTCCCACCATTCCTCCCTCCTCTCACCCTCCCTCCCTGCCCTCATTCGCTCGTTTCCGCCTGGCTTGACGGAAAGAACAAACCTCGACGAAAATAAAAAGATTGTCTGCTATAATTTTTTTTATCATGACAAGCACTGGGCTTTGCCTGCGGCGCTGCTCGCTACGCTCGCCCCAGCCCCCAAAATCACGGCTCACTGCGCTCGCCCCTCTACCCCTGCTCGCTGTGCTCGCCCCTCCACCCCACTCCACTCGTCTCCACCCCCCAATCTGATGTCACACCAGGTAGTGAAGATGCCACATTTATCATGGAATGAACATGGAATATTTTTTGTGATTTTTTTAAAGTTTGGAAAGGTTGCAATTTTTAAGATACACACACACACATCCCACACTATGCCACACACACCACACACACACACACACACACGCATCCCACACCATGCCACACACACACACAAACACACATCCCACACTATGCCACACACACACACACACACATCCCACACTATGCCACACACACACACACCACACACACACACACTATGCCACACACACACACACCACATACACACACGCATCCCACACCATGCCACACACCACACACACACACACACCACACACACACACGCATCCCACGCCATGCCACACATACACACACACACATACACACACGCATCCCACACCATGCCACACACACACACACACCACACACAGAATACCACATCATCATTAACACTACCAATGTTGTTGCCTCTATACTACCACACCACCAACCTTACCTAAGCAACACCACTCATCCATCCATACATACATACAGTCGTGGTGAAATATAATCATCCATATAGGGGGGTAACTCATGTAAGAGTTTGACAGCTTCCTTCTGTTCTAAGATGATAAACTTTTCAATAAATAGGGTAACTACCATCTTTTAGTTTAATACAAGCAGCTACACAATACTTAAAACAATAATATTATATGTAAACGTGAAAACATTAGACAGTAAATTGTTTTTCGATACCTATATGTAGATGATTATTATTGACCACGACTGTACATCCATCTTCTTCATCATCCACAGCAGATCATTATATAGGCTTAATTATTTGATACATTGGAGTGTCTTGATTCCTTCAAAGTATGCCAGGAAACATGACCAGATGAGCAAAAATAATGATGTTCTGTTGCTTGGAATAGTTTGGAGGAATCAGTTGCTCCAAATTTACCAAAACCTAATTTTCTCCTGAACTAAATGGAGC
>JAWZYT010003852.1:0-26597 GCA_034508575.1 Petrolisthes manimaculis | reverse complement strand
AGATAAGGAGAGATAAAGAGAGAGATAAGGAGATAAAGAGAGAGATAAGGAGAGATAAAGAGATAAAGAGAGATAAAGAAAGATAAAGAAAGATAAAGAAAGATAAAGAGATAAAGAGAGATAAGAGAGATAAGGAGAGATAAAGAGAGAGATAAAAGAGAGATAAAGAGAGATAAAGATAGAAAAAGAGAGTTAAAGAGAGAGATAAAGAGAGAGATAAGGAGACAGCCAGAGGGTTTTGTTGTCAAGGTGAGGAGGAGGTATGTAGATATTTTTAACCTTAAGGTGGTAATTCAGTTTTTTTTTTTTTTTTTTTTTTTTTGAGTGCCTTGGAGTGCCTTGCAAAATTCTCCACAAAAAAAAAAAAAAAAAAAAAAAAAAAAAAAAAAAAAACAGAAGCAAGAAAAGTAATGGAACCAGAAAAGCAAAAAAAAAAAAAAAAAAAAAAAAATGAAACAGAACCAGAAGAGAAAAAAAAAAAAAATAAAGGAAACGGGACCAGAAAAAAAAATTAAAGGAAACAGAACCGGAAGAGAAAAAAAATAATAAGAGAATAAAAACTGAGAAAAAAGACGAAAAGAGGAAGAGGAGAGAGATGATAAAAATGATTAGAAGAAGAAGAGGGAGATGAGGAAGAAAATGAAATGAGAAGTAAGTAGGTGGGAAGAAGTGTGTGTGTGTGTGGCTGTGTGTGTGTGTGTGTGTGTGTGTGTGTTGTGTGTGTGTGAATGTGTGTGTGTGTAATGTGTGTGTGTGTGAATGTGTGCGTGTGTGTGTGAATGTGTGTGCTGTGTGTGATGTGATTGTGATGTAAGAATGGTGAGATGTTGTTAATCATAGAGAAAGAATGAGGGGAGGCAAGGAAATGAAATAGATGATGATAAATGAGCTTGAAGAAGAGGGATGATAATCATGAGAAAGAAAGTGATTAATAATAACGTAATTATAAGATAGAGAAGAGAACACGGAAAAATAATCTTAAAACATATATAAGTAAACTACAAAAAATAATAATAATAATAATAATAATAATAATAATAACATAATAATCCTAATAATCTTCATAATCATCATAATCATAATCATATAATAATAATAATAATAATAATAACGATCTCGATCTCTCTCTCTCTCTCTCCCTCTCCCTCCCTCTCCACTCCTCTCCCTCTCCTCTCTCTCTCTCTCTCTCACACACACACACACACACACACAAAGGTCTGGGGTGGTGTAAGGATATGTAACGTTAGAGAAGTTGTCATAAATGAGGCCAACCCGTCACCAAACATGAGCTGAACGTGACAGTAACACGACACAACATGTTCCTTACCTCTCCTCCTCTTTCCTCCTCCTCTTCTTCCTCCCTCTCCTCCTCCTCTTTCCTCCTCCTCTTCTTCCTCCCTCTCCTCCTCCTCTTTCCTCCTCCTCTTCTTCCTCCCTCTCCTCCTCCTCTCCTCCTCCTCTTCTTCCTCCTTCTCCTCCTCCTCTTTCCTCCTCCTCTTCTTCCTCCCTCTCCTCCTCTTCTTCCTCCCGTTACTCCTCCTCCTCCTCCTCTTCCTTCCTTTGTATTCCTCTTTCTCCTAATCCTTCTCCTCCTCCTCCTCCTCTTCTTCCTCCCTCTCCTCCTCCTCTTCCTTCCTTTGTATTCCTCTTTCTCCTAATCCTTCTCCTCCTCCTCCTCTTCCACCTCCTCTTTCCTCCTCTTCCCTCCTCTTTCCTCCTCTCTTCTTCCTCCCTCTCCTTCTCTTCTTCCTCCTTCTCCTCTTCTTTTTCCTCCCTCTCCTTCTCTTCTTTCTCTCTCTATTCATTATCATCATCTTCCTCTCTCCTTCCTTTATTACTCCTTCCCATTTTCCCCTGTCCGTTTCTTTGCCTTCTCTAATTCCTTCCTTCTTTATTTTTTCATCTCCCATTCTCTCCTATTTATTTCAACTTTCTTACTCTTTTTTCTTCTCCTCCTCCTCCTTTTTTTCTTCTCCTCCTCCTTTTTTTTCTTCTCCTCCTCCTCCTCCTTTTCTTCTCCTCCTCCTCCTTTTCTTCTTCTCCTCCTCCTCCTTTTCTTCTTCTCCTCCTCCTCTTTCTTCTCCTCTTTTTCTCCTCCTCCTCCTCCTATTCTCCTATTTATTTCATTTTTCTTACTCCTTTTCAGTCATTTATTCTCTCTCCTTTCTCCTATCCCACCTTTATGAAATTCTCCCTCCTTCCTTCCTTTCCTTCTTTTCTCTTCTTTCTTTCCTTTCTTCCTTCTTTTCTCTTCTTTCTCTCCTTTCCTTCCTTCCTTCCTTTCCTTCCTTCCTTCCTTCTTTTCTCTACTTTCTCTTCCTTCTTTCATTCCTTCCTTCTTTTCCCTTCCTTCTCTCCTTCCCTTCCTTCCTTCCTTCCTTACTTCCTTCCTTCTTTTCTCTTCCTTCTCACCTTCCTCCGGCACATTTTTCAACACTTTATTCTTAATTCTATGCTAAGTATCTTTTTTATCATAGTTTCCATCTTCCTTCCTTCATTCTTCCCATTTTTTTTCTCCAACCCTACCCTCACTCACCTTTTCTTATCATCTCTCTCTCTCTCTCTCTCTCTCTCTCTCTCTCTCTCTCTCTCTCTCTCATTCCCACTCCTCTTCCCTATATACACCTTCTTCCTCACATATCCCCTTTCTCTCACTTTTATTCGTCTCACCTTCCCTACCTTCTTTCATTTTTTATTAAGTTGATTACGACCACCTTTTGCCCTCTAGAAGTCTATCCTAAAAATGTAGGTTCTTAGGTGTAAACAGATTCAAGGATTTCAATTCACCTCCTCTTCCTTCCTTCCTTCCTTCCTTCTTTCCTTCCTTATTTCCTTCCTTCCTTACTTAATCTTGTAGGTAGAGAGGCCTGGAAAACTGTAAACACCCCTCTCTCTCTCTGTCTGTGTGTGTGTGTGTGTGTGTGTGTGTGTGTGTGTGTGTGTGTGTGTGTGTGTGTGTGTGTGTGTGTGTGTGTGTGTGTGTGTGTGTGTGTGTGTGTGTGTGTGTGTGTGTGTGTCTGTGTGTGTGTGTGTGTCTGGTTCTCTGTGTTTGTGTCTGTCTGTTTCTCTGTGTTTGTGTGTGTCTGTCTCTGTCTGTAGGTCTGTCTGCATCTGTTTCTTTCTATCTGTCTGTCTATCTGTCTATCTGTCTGTCTGTCTGTCAGGCCTAAACTACAACTAACTCCAAGCTGACCCCCGCAATTCAATATATGCAAACTAGGCCACGGTCTGTATGCATATTTAAACACATGATATGCAAAATGCTATTCATATTTCAGTGGGATGTAAATAAGCTACCTCGCCCCTTTCACCACCACCACCACCATCCCTCCTCCTACCCTTCTTCTCCATCCCCTACCCATCCCATCACTATCCCTTCCCCCCTCCTCCCCTTCTTTCTATCTCCACCACCCTACCTGCACTTCCTCCTACCCCTCTTTTTCCCCACCATCACCATCCCTTCACCCCTTCCTCCCATCCTCTTCTCCATCCCCACCTCATCCCACTATCCCTTCACCCCTCCTCCCCTTCTTCATCCCCACTCATCCCACTATTCCTCACCTCCCAATTCCTCACTCCCTCCCCCACTCCCTCCTCTATACTCCCACTCCCTATATTCTCCCAAAGTATTATCCCACATTGCATAAACTCATTTACTTTAAACCAGGTGTGTGTGTATGTGTGTGTGAATGTGTGTATGTCTGCGAGTTTGTGTGTGTGTGTGTGTGTGTGTGTGTGTGTGTGTGTGTGTGTGTGTGTGAGAGAGAGAGAGAGAGAGCGTGTGAGTGTATGTGTGTGTGAATGTGAATGTGTATGTGCGAGTGTATGTATATGTATGTACAGTATGTGTGTGTGTGTCTGTGTGTTAATTATCAGGGGCTAGGTAGGAGGAACGTTAATAACCACATCATAACACACCCAACAAATAAAATGGAGGACACAACAAATTAATGGAGGACACAACAAATTAAATGGAGGACACATGCAATTAAATGGAGGACTCACTCACTTGTTGGTATATACACTGGTGGAGGGCTGGGTTACTCCCGATTCCTCCAAACTGTGCCACGAAACAGACGACCTGTGAAGTAGTCAGAAAATTGGATATAAATAAACGAGTCCTTCAAATATTGCCATGGAAAAAAAAAAAAAAAAAAAAAAAAAAAAAAAAAAAACGCACACACACACACACACACACACACACACTTATTTGAAAAGAGTTTGTGTGTGTAATGGTATGGTCAGGTGGAATCGGAATCCTCCAATATGTTTCATACGTAATCACAGGGGTCCTCAACGTGACCAAACATGTATGACAACAAAAAAAACAAAACAAAACGAAACAAAAAAACTCCACTCTCCCAATTCCTGCTTTCCTCCTCTCTCTTTCTCTCTCTCTCTCTCTCTCACTCTCTCTCTCTCTCACTCTCTCTCTCTCTCTCTCTCTCTCTCTCTCTCTCTCTCACACACACACAGACACACACAAAGGGGCTGGTAGATGGAAACAAAATACTTCTCCTCTCTCTCTCTCTTCACACACACACACACACAAACACACACACACACACACACAATGGGGCTGGTAGATGGAAACAAAATCCTTGTGTATAAGTTTTCCCATCGCCTCGACCTCCACCCACAGATCTTGCTATCATCTGTAATCTCTTATTACACTCTACACACAACTTTATTTTCCTTCCACTTTTTTTTTGTGCTGACCAGTCATTCCATTTTATACTAGCTATATATTATTATTTTTTTCTCTCTCTTTCTTTCTTTCTTTCTTTCTTTCATTCTTTCTTTCTTTCTTTCACTCTCTTTCTCTCTTTCTCTCACTCTCATTCACTCACACACTCACACTAACACTCACTCACACTCACTCTCTCTCACTCTCTCTCACACACACACTCTCTCACTCTCACTCACTCTGTATCCATAGTAGAATAATACACCCCTGAGTATATTGACTTACGAGTTATTAAAAGTAGCCACCCAACCCTCCAATTATTCTCATCAATAAACCTGCCTGGCAAATCTCACCTTGGGTCTGGTTAAGGGGGTGCGGGAATAGGGGGACAGGCTTGGTGGGGTGGGGGTGGGGGTGGGTTAGAGGGGTGCGGGGGATTTTGGATTTTTTTTTTTTTTTTTTTTTTTTGGGAGGGGGGGCCAAGGGAGTGCGGGAATAAGGGGACAGTCAGTCTTTCTACCCCCTTCCCCCGTCCCAAGCCTGTCCCCTTATTCCCGCACCCCCCCAGTCCCCACCCCCAAGCCTGTCCCCTGCTCCCACACCCCCTTAATTATTACTCCTAGCCACTGTTTACTTTTTAACCTTAATTAGTTCATGGTGGTGTGATGGTGTTAATTAATTGAAGTGGTGTGTGTGTGTGTGTGTGTGTGTGTGTGTGTGTGTGTGTGTGTGTGTGTGTGTGTGTGTGTGTGTGTGTGTGTGTGTGTGTGTGTGTGTGTGTGTGTGTGTGTGTAGTGGGTGATCTGGGTGAGTTTCTTGTCGTGAGTTCCCCAACCATTTCCTTCCTGCCATCTCTCAACCCTCGATCCTCCTCCCCCTCCCCTTCCTTTCCTCCACCCCCTTCTTCTCTCCTCTCCTCTCCTCTCCTCTCCCCTCCTGCTCTGTCTCTCACCTTACTTTCATTCCCATTCACCTTCCAATTGAACCCTGCTCTCTCTCTTTCTCTATCTCTCTCTCTCTCTCTCTCTCTCATACACAAACATTCACACACACACACACACACACACACAAACATTCACACACACACATGCTGAGGTAATCTTCAGTCTCTCTCTCTCTCTCTCTCTCTCTCTCTCACACACACACACACACACACACACACACACACACACACACACACACACACACACACACACACACACACACATGGTGAGGTAATCTTCAGTAAGCTTTTCCCCTCCAATGAAAATAAAGTTCTCAAACAATCCAGGTCTCAGTGTTGGCTAAGCTTCGTAAATATTTCGTATATTTTTTCGTCAATTCGTGATAGCCTTTTACCACAGCAGGAAGAAGAGGAAGAAGGAGGAGGAGGAGGAGGAAGAGGAGGAGGAAGAGGAGGAGGAAGAGGAGGAGGAAGAGGAGGAGGAAGAGGAGGAGGAGAAAGAGGAGGAAGGAGGAGGAGGAAAAAGAGGAAGGAGGAGGAGGAGGAGGTTTTGGTGGTAATGATGGTGGTAGTAGTAGTGGTAGTAGTAATAATACTGGTGGAAGTGGGAATGATAATGATGGTTGTTATGGTGGTAGTAGTGGTGGTGATACTGGTTGTAGTGGTAGTAGTGGTGAAGGTGATAGTAGCCCAGTTGTTGTTGTAGTAGTAGTAGTAGTAGTAGTAGTAATAGTAGTAATAGAAGTAGTAGTAGTAGTAGTACATAGTTCAGCTTTACAATTTTTACTATCTTTCTATATTATTTCCCAAACACCCAAAAATAAAATCTTTAAACATTGGTACTTTATAATTTCCTTCCCCTCTTTGATACCAGCACAATGGGTGGATAATATTAATGGGTATAATCTGTGTGTACATATTTCTTTCTCTTTGGTCCAAGCTCTTCTCTTTCAAGTCTTATTCTTAACATATTCTTAAATCTGGAAGGAAGGAAGGAAGGAAGAGGGGGAGAGGAGAGAGGATTGTAAGAGGGGGAAGAGGAAAGGTAAGAGATGGAAATGATAAGAAAGGAGAGAGAGGGGGAAGAGGAAATAAGAGAGAGAGAGAGAAAGAGGTAGGATGCGAAGAAAAATGAGATGACAGAGAGGTGAAAGGAAAAATGAGAAGAAAAAGAGGAAAAAGGAGAGGAAAAATGAGATGGAGAGAGGGAGGATGAGTAAAGATGAGAGGGAGAGAGGGAGGATGAGAGAGGGTGAGAGAGATAGAGAGGATGAGAGGGAGGATGAATATAGATGAAAGGAAGACAGGGAGAGGATGAGAGGTAGAGGGAGAGGATGAGAGGGAGAGGATGAGAGGATGAGAGGAAGAGGATGAGAGGATGAGAGGTAGAGGAAGAGGAAGAGGAAGAGGATGAAGAGGAAGAGGATGAGAAAATCTTGAGGCAGGAAGAATAAGAAAGAGGGAAATGTGGATCATGTCAGTGAGAAGGCTTCTGTTTGTCACTGTTACTCCCCTTACACACACACACACACACACACACACACGAGCCATAACAGTCCAGGATTTATTTCATAGCAGGACAAGAATTTCGACACAAGACGAAATGACGACCAACAGAAATTATACAGATATTTTTATTTTTATTTTTGTAATTCGCTTTCATTATATTTCCAGCCAGATGTATTCATTATCATTATCATTATTTTTATCATTATCTTTATCATTATCATTATTATCATTATTATTATTTTTATTATTATTATCATTATTTTTATTATTATTATCATTATTTTTATTATTTTTATCATTATTATTATTATTATTATTATTATTATTATTATTATTATTATTATTATTATTTGGAATGATAATATTACTCATTTCATTTTGTAATTCGTTATATAATTACTTTATTAGAACATTTTATTTACGTTGTATAAAATTGACATGTGATTATTTTTATTATCGTAATTCTTATTATTCAATTTTTTTAAAGAAGATAAGGGAACAAAAAAAAAAAAAAATAAGAAACAAGGAAAAAAACCCAGAAAATTACAAAAAATACTTAATTGATATTTTATTTTTATTTTTTTATTTATTTATATTTATATTTATTTATTTATATTATACCTGAGCCAAAGTTCATTAAGAAGGTGTGGGAATAGGGGGACAGGCTTGGGGGGTTTTGGGGGGTGCGGGAGTAGGGAAACAGGCTTGGGGGGGTTAGAGGGGATGCGAGAATAAGGGACAGGCTTTCTACCCTTCCCCCCTCCACCCCAAGCCTGTCCCCCTAACCTCGCACCCCCTCCCAACCCCCCAAGCCTGTCCCCCAATTCCCACACCCCCTTAATTATTGGCTCAGTGATTTACAGCAATAATTCCGTCCCGATAAAAATAATAAAAATAATGAAAATAAAAATAAAGATTCATTATTTATGCTTTCAGTAATTGTGTATAATTTTTTTTTCGAGGCTTCTGATTCCTCCTGACTATGCCACGAAACAAACTCCTTCCTTATAGGTGTGTGTGTGTGTGTGTGTGTGCAGGTGTGTGTGTGTGTGCAGGTGTGTGTGTGTGTGCAGGTGTGTGTGCAGGTGTGTGTGTGTGTGTGTGTGTGAAGGTGTGTGTGTGCAGGTGTGTGTGTGTGCAGGTGTGTGTGTATGTGTGTGTGTGTGTGTGCAGGTGTGTGTGTGTGTTGTTTCGTGGCAATATTTGAAGGAATAATTCACTTCCAGTTTTTATTATTATTATTATTATTATTATTATTATTATTTTTTTTTTTTTTTAGTTCTGAAAGTCAATAATGAGAGGCAGTCATTAGGAAGGTCAGGATATAAATAATTACCATCACAGCAGGGAGGCCAAAACTCATTAATTTTAAGGGAAGGTTGGTTGGTGAAATTGTAAGGACTTTGATTCCTCCAAACAACAACAACAACAACAACAACAACAACAACAACAACAACAACAACAACAACAACAACAAAAACACACATCTCACGCGTTTCTCCCCTTTCAGAAATTCGAATCCAGAGTCACACATTAAAAATATTCGAAACATTCACATCTTTCACTCTAATTAGGATATGAATGTTTCGAATATTTTAACTTGTGAATCGGGGTTATATAATTTATGACGATAGGGGAGAGAAACGCGGAAGTGGAGCCTACTGTACTTACTATAATGGGAGATGTGTGTTGTTGTTGTTGTTGTTGTTGTTGTTGTTTATCTGGTGTAGTTAGAGGAATCAGAAGCCTCCTAATTATTTAAGTAAACCTGTGGTGTGTGTAGTAAGAAAAAAATGTTGGAGGTATACGAGTCCCTCAAACGTGGCCATGAAACACACACACACACACACACACACACACACACACACACACACACCTGCACAAGACACAGTAACAGACAAACACACACACACACACATATATTCTCTCTGTCTCTCACACACACATTCTCACATACACACATATTCTCTCTCACACACACTCACATTCTCACACACACACATATTCTCTCTCACATACACATATACATACATATTCTGTCTCACATACACACACACACACACAGTAACAAACAAACAAACAAACACACACACACACACAAACAAACAAACACAAACACAAAACAGGAGAACAAATTTTCCCTCCGTATGTATACAACAAGTGAAGATAAACAAAAATATACAACCTACATATATACAATAAAATACACCAAATAATATAAATGAATAAATAAAATGATTGAATGAATGAATGTTTTGAGTAATTACCATAAATATTATTATTATTATTATCATTATTATTATCTTTATTATTATCTTTATTATTATCTTTATTATTATTATTATTATTATCATCTTTATTATTATTATTATTATATTTATTATATTTATTATTATTATTATTATTATTATTATTATTATTATTATTATTATTATTACTACTACCATATTATCAACAGACTAAGTAATGAAGGAGTGATTAATTAGGGCCAAAATAATTATTGCCGCCATCAGTGAATACATTTATATCAACGGGAATCTTTTTTATATCATTAGTAGTCTCAGATATTAAGGTATGGATAATTAATTTGGCTTTTGACGTGTAGTGAGCAACATGCTGCGAAAAATAATGTATATACAGTATATATATATTTATTGAGTAAGTGAAGAGTTAATAATTTTGTTTTATATATATATTATAATGGTGGCGTATAACAATCATACCGAGAATATATATTTTTTAAATATTACTAAAAATTGTTTATAATAAAAATAACAACAACAATAATAAAGACAATGACAATAAATATATAATACTAATAAACAATAATCGTAATAAACATTAACATTAATAAAAATAACAATAATAATCATAATGATAATAACAAAACAACAATAAAAATAAATAAACAATAAACAATATAGAAATGAATAATAATAATAATAGTAATGAAAATATAAAAATGTGTGTGAGTGTGTGTAATATGAGTAAGTGTATGCGTTTGAATGAGTGTGTGAGAGTGTGTGTGTGTGTGAGAGTGTGTGTGTGTGTGTGTGTGTGCGTGTGTGTGTGTGTGTGTGTGTGTGTGTGTGTGTGTGTGTGTGTGTGTGTGTGTGTGTGTGTGTGTGTGTGTGTGTGTGTGTGTGTGTGTGTGTGTGTGTGTGTGTGTGTGTGTGTGTGTGTGTGTGTGTGTGTGTGTGTGTGTGTGTGTTGGTGGTAAGTTTATGTTATTGAAATAGTTGCACAAGTTGTACATTGGTTTGGTGATGTTTGCAGTGACAAATGTTAGGGTGAGACGGTACTCTATAGAACACACACACACACACACACACATAACCTACACTCACTTATACATACACACATACACACAAAACTTGCACGTACAGACTAGCACACATAACCTACACTAACTTATAAACTCACACACACATACACACACACACACACAAACTCAACTTCAACATAAACCTAAAGTTAAAAACATGTATAAATAACTAAATAAACTCATCCTTATAATGACTCATCATATACATACCCATAATAACAAACTAATTAATACCTTACCTGATAACTATACACGCAATTGAAGAAAGGTTTGTTGTAATTTGGTTTGGGTGAGTAAGTGTTGTTGCAGGAGGAGGAACTGTAATGAGTTAACTCGACTGGTTGGTTGGTTTGGGTGAGTATGTGTTGTTGCAGGAGGAGATACTGTAATGAATTAACTCGACTGGTTGGTTAGTTGGTGGGTGTTGAATGTGTTAAGGGTATTAGGGGACATTAGCTGTGTGTGTGTGTGTGTGTGTGTGTGAGAAAGAGATAATCGTAGAGTGTGTGAGTGAGCCAGAGAGTGTGTGAGTGAGAGAGGGATAACGAGGAGTGACACACCCTTCAGGAAAACGACACAGCACTGAGGCCACTGGGGAGTAAAAGCCCCCCTCCCCCTCCCACCTTCCCTTCCATTCCCCTCCCACCTTCCCTTCCATCACATCCTTCCCTTCCATCCCTCTCCCCTCCCTTCCATCCCCTTCCCACCTTCCCCTCCATCCCCCTCCCACCTTCCCTCACATCCCCCTCCCACCTTCCCCTCCATCCCCCTCCCACCCTCCCTTCCATCACATCCCTCCCTCACTTCCCTCCTATCATCCTACATTCTCCCACCTCCCTCACATCCCTCCCATCATTCTCCAATCCTTTCCTTCCTTTCGTTTCCACCTCCTCTCCAATCCTTACCTTCCTTCCTTCCTTCATTTCTAACCCCCCTCCAAAACCACATCTCTCTTGTCATAATATACCTCACACCACTTCAAACCTAACACACACACACACACACACACACACACACACACACACACACCAGAGTTACACAATAAAATGCCAAGTCACTTCTAGTAAACAAAACATCTCAGTCCAACCACCTGTCTGTCTGTCTGTCTGTCTGTCTGTCTGTCTGTCTGTCTGTCTGTCTGTCTGTCTGTCTGTCTGTGTCTGTCTGTGTCTGTCTGTCTGTCTATCTGTTACTTAATCTTGTATATTCATTTAATCTCGCTCACTTCAATCACTCGAGTGTATTTTATTTATTATCTCTACGGGTGCATGCTTGTTCCTGGTTGGATATTAATAGCTTGCTTCCTTTCTTGCTTGCTTGCTTGCTTGTCATTCTCTCTTCTCCTCCTTCTCCTCCTCCTCTTCTATTATTCCTCCTCCTCCTACTTTTCTAACATCGACAGTCCTCCTCTTACTATCCCTCTCACTTTCATCCTATCCATTCTGTTCCACCTCCTCCTCCTCCCTCCCTCTCAACAACACACAACACAACACACAACACAACACAACAACACACACCACAACAAAACACAACAAAACACGACAACACACACCACAACAAAACACAACAAAACACAACACAACAAAACACAACACAACACAACACAACACACATACACAACAAAACACAACACAACACACACCACAACAAAACAAAACACAACACAACACACATACACAACACCAACATTAACCACGAACGAGTGAACGGGTCCCATCTCCCCGTGGAAAATTTTAGAGGCACACTTAGCAAGGCGGCTCTACACTACGAGGCCCCACCGCTAAGCTATGGCCCCCATCGCTGTGCTGTTCAGTGGAGACAACCCTTTTTTTTCTCTCTCTCTGTGGCTGCCTCTCTCACTTACATGGCCCCACTTTATGATCCTAGTTTTGGGTTTGTATATGTATGTATGTATGTAGCCTTCTATATTTATGATCCAAGCTTTGAGTTTGTATATGTATGTATGTATGTAGCCTTCTATATTTATGATCCAAGCTTTGTATGTATATGTATGTAACCCTCTATATTTATGATCCAAGCTTTGTATGTATATATATATGTAACCTTCTATATTATTGTCCAAGGTGTGTGTGTGTGTATATGTATGTACTGTATGTATCCCTTTACTATCGTCCATTACGTTCGTCTCAGTAGTCCAAGTATCCGTCTATACAAATCGGTACATCAACAAAATATCGTCAGTTTCAGAGTTCTCTATTTTTTTTTATGGATTAATGAGGAGGAACTTTTCTGGGGCGAGGGCCAATGTGAAACGACGAAGGCTCTTCATCCATATTGGCCATAGCAGGTTTAATCCCACCACACACACACATACATACATACATACATACTGTCACGGTTTGATCCGTGATCATAACGTAACGTACGTACATAGTAGGATGCTATATATTATATATATATTAACAAAAGGACACCACGTGTGGGGAATGTTCTATAAGGCATGGAACAGTGGTATTTTTCTCAGTCAGGAAGACAAAGACAGAGGAATTGAGTTGAGCAATTTGAAATATAGGTGCAGGCTTATAATCCCCAGGTAGACAGGGAAGGTCAGGTCAGGTGAGGTCGAGTACCCACTCACTCCATCCCGTGTCTGGAGTCATTGCTACAAATTTTGCATTAATAATTATGCTAATGGGCATCTACTACTCATCGAAATTGATTTTGAAGTGGAAGGGGAATTATTGGGATTTTACAGTACGTCATAGGTTAATCGAAGGCATGTATAACTAAAGTGTGAGTGACATATGTAAACGTAGTCAAGGACTAGGCTATGCGAACACATGAGAGGGAGGACAAGCATGGCCGACAGTTGGGCCAGGTAGAAAAAAGGTTAAATGGGGAGGAGTCAGATGGGTAATTAACCTCCACCACCCATAGCTTGATTTTGAAGGAATACAGCAGTTGGTAGATACACACTGGACGAAGAACACACCTCGTATCCAGCCCTCGTTGCTTTGCCTAGGGGCCTATAGTTTTAACGTAACGTCGAAATTGTTTAATTACTTTTTCACAAGACTTATTGTTAATTAACTCACTATTCATTCGCTAGACGAGAATCAGTAAGGTGTCATTTTATAGGTGAGGAGAGGGCTGGCGGGAATTACGAGTGTGTGTGTGTGTACGACATTGAAATATACCAACTGGGTTGCTTGATTCCATTACTATTACGATAACGTAATTACCGTCTCCTGTGTGTGCGAGGGGAAGTGCTAGCTCGTGATAAATATATTAAAGTAAAGTAATATTACTGTCCACGTGTACTACGAGCGACCGAGGAAGCACGTGTGGAGAGGAGCGACGAGGAGTAAGTACCGTACGTATATAGCTATCTATTGGAGCGTGAACGGAAGTGTGTGTGTGTGATTATTTTATGATTGAATTTAATTATTCATTTTGTTGGCTTGGAATTTATTAATAAATAGAGAAAATTGGCATTTTTGTGTGGTAATTGACCTCATTGCATGCTCTATAATCATACATATATAGCAGGACGAACCCAGAAATAAATTTATTGTGTTGGAGGGAAGGATACAGGGATATAACTCTGGGTAACTCGCTGCAGCCAACCAACGAGATTACATATTTCCAGCAAGGTAAGCTTTGGTAAATTATTATAAAGCTACATTCATTGATATCAATCAGTCCACCCCCACATAATTGGCGCCCGAACAGGGACCTGCTCTTTGTATTAATTCCAGTCACACACGCGCACACCTTCACGAGTAGATAGATTACGGTTGTCCAGGAATTAAGGCAAAGGAAACAATAGAAAATATTTTAATATGTATACCGTAGCCGAATTAATGGAGGAAGCCCGAAGCTTGGGATATACAGATACGGTCGAGATTCGACAGTACGTAGAGCGTCGTCAAGAGGATGACAGGCTCGAAAGGTTGAGTCAGAGAGAGGCTGAAAAGGAACAGAGAGAGGCAGAAGAGAGAGAGAGAGAGCATGAAAGAGAAAGATGGGCACATGAACAGAAAATGGTGGAACTGCAAGCACAGGCGAATAGTAGTCAAAGCAGTATTGCAAGCCCGACTACAGTAACTCCGAGACTACAACTGGCGAAGTATGTAGAGGGAGACGAAATTGAACCGTTTATTGAGCGATTTGAGATGCTTGCAGACACGTATGTCTTTGGTGACGATGTGAAGAAGATAGAGTTCCTTAACCTGTTCGATGGTAAAGCCCTTAGTATCCTCTACCGACTCGATCCTGACACCAGGAATTATGCGAGCATGAAAAAAGCTCTGTTACAAGCTTATGGGGTGACGGTCGATGATGCACGGAAGCAGTTTTTGAGTGCTTCCCTGCAAGATAAAGAGACCGTTGCACAGTTTAGTGCACGTCTCGCTAGCCACCTGGATCAGTGGTTTGATAAGGCCGAAACACCCAAGACGTTGGAGGGGATAAAGGACTTGTTGCTTCGCACGCAACTAGAGAAGTCTTGTCCTCCAGAATTGTCAGCTCAACTCAAAACCCATAAGATTAATTGCCTCAAGGAAATGGTGGAAATGTCGGATGTACATTTTACCGCATACGGTTACCACACGCGGGTTCAGTCGTGTGAGAATTTAACTCAGTTAAATAAGCCTTCCCAAGACTCTGCTGGTTCATATAATAAATCGAGTAATAATGATTATTCACAGCAGCAGAGTCAGGTTGTACGTCAACAACCTAATCCTCTCTTTAATCACGCCAAGAAACAAGGCAATAATTATTATTCTCAGCAGTCAAGTCAGTACCGTTACCAGGGGAGAAGTAACGGGAAGAGTTATAATAATAACCACGGTGGTAATAAGGGTTATTATCAGCGATCGGCTGCTGCTACATATGAGTATAATGAACCACAGTATCCTGCTGTAGGTACGGCTAGCGCTGCTGTAGAAACTCCCGAGGGTGGAGAAGGATATACCCAGCAGACGACGGAAACTCGCCAGGGTGAGAAGAATGAAGGGTTACGTGTTCACGGGGACCATCGGTGGTTTAAAGGGAAGTGCTAACGTCGGGGCAGACCTTATGTCACGGTTGCTTGAGGGAAAATTGAGCGAGTAATTAATTATGGGTTATGATTAGGATTCAAATTACTCGTTTTATTGTTATCTTCGAGTGCAACGAGCACAAACCCTTTATCCAAACTCAAATTTGGGGTTCACCTCGGTCTGATGTTTGGATATTGAATTGGGTCTTCCAAGACTTGGGTTCCAGCGGTTATCCCTGACTCGAGTCTTGGATGATTAATTAATATATATATATTGCCTTACAGGAACTGATGGCAGTTGGATGGTCTCCAGAATAATTTTTTGCAATTTTATTATTACATATCATGTAACAATGACACAATGTATTACATACACCACACTTATATATTGTTTAAATGTGTACTATTGGTACTAGACATTACCAGGTATAATTATTCTTGCCACGGAGTTTCTCCTTAGATTTTCAAAGTTAAAGTAACTGTTAGGAGTTTTTCACTCATTGGCAAAAATAAACACTTAACTGGTATTGAGTCATGACACATACAAGAATGAGTGAAGTGTGAGTGAGTTGTTATTGTAATAGTTATACATGCAAAGACGTCATTACCACTTCATTATTTTATTAAACATTGCATAGAGCAATGTCTCTTCTGTGTGTGCGAATGTCACGGTTTGATCCGTGATCATAACGTAACGTACGTACATAGTAGGATGCTATATATTATATATATATTAACAAAAGGACACCACGTGTGGGGAATGTTCTATAAGGCATGGAACAGTGGTATTTTTCTCAGTCAGGAAGACAAAGACAGAGGAATTGAGTTGAGCAATTTGAAATATAGGTGCAGGCTTATAATCCCCAGGTAGACAGGGAAGGTCAGGTCAGGTGAGGTCGAGTACCCACTCACTCCATCCCGTGTCTGGAGTCATTGCTACAAATTTTGCATTAATAATTATGCTAATGGGCATCTACTACTCATCGAAATTGATTTTGAAGTGGAAGGGGAATTATTGGGATTTTACAGTACGTCATAGGTTAATCGAAGGCATGTATAACTAAAGTGTGAGTGACATATGTAAACGTAGTCAAGGACTAGGCTATGCGAACACATGAGAGGGAGGACAAGCATGGCCGACAGTTGGGCCAGGTAGAAAAAAGGTTAAATGGGGAGGAGTCAGAAGGGTAATTAACCTCCACCACCCATAGCTTGATTTTGAAGGAATACAGCAGTTGGTAGATACACACTGGACGAAGAACACACCTCGTATCCAGCCCTCGTTGCTTTGCCTAGGGGCCTATAGTTTTAACGTAACGTCGAAATTGTTTAATTACTTTTTCACAAGACTTATTGTTAATTAACTCACTATTCATTCGCTAGACGAGAATCAGTAAGGTGTCATTTTATAGGTGAGGAGAGGGCTGGCGGGAATTACGAGTGTGTGTGTGTGTACGACATTGAAATATACCAACTGGGTTGCTTGATTCCATTACTATTACGATAACGTAATTACCGTCTCCTGTGTGTGCGAGGGGAAGTGCTAGCTCGTGATAAATATATTAAAGTAAAGTAATATTACTGTCCACGTGTACTACGAGCGACCGAGGAAGCACGTGTGGAGAGGAGCGACGAGGAGTAAGTACCGTACGTATATAGCTATCTATTGGAGCGTGAACGGAAGTGTGTGTGTGTGATTATTTTATGATTGAATTTAATTATTCATTTTGTTGGCTTGGAATTTATTAATAAATAGAGAAAATTGGCATTTTTGTGTGGTAATTGACCTCATTGCATGCTCTATAATCATACATATATAGCAGGACGAACCCAGAAATAAATTTATTGTGTTGGAGGGAAGGATACAGGGATATAACTCTGGGTAACTCGCTGCAGCCAACCAACGAGATTACATATTTCCAGCAAGGTAAGCTTTGGTAAATTATTATAAAGCTACATTCATTGATATCAATCAGTCCACCCCCACACATACCTGCTCACAACCACTCAATTAAACAAACACACACACACACCAATTAAACAAACACACACAACCACCCAATTAAACACACACACACACACACCAATTAAACAAACACACACACAACCACCCAATTAAACACACACACACACAAACAAACAAACAAACAAACACACACACACACACACACACACACACAGTTTGATCCAAAGGGGAGGTCATAACACCTACAAAAGAACAAACAAACAAACGAACACATGCAGTGATTCAGAGGACAACAAACAATAACACAAATGGAGTTACGACCACAAAAGGGGATTACATTCTTACTCAACCTAGGAGCAATACGAGGGGACACGTTTTTAAACACTCAAGTCTTCATTGTAATTGGATCGTGTATGTGTGTGTGTGTGTGTGTATGTTGCCTTTTTTGTCTATTTCAGTGCATTTATATACTCGTTTTACATACACAAACACGCAAGCACACATCGAAGTACACATACTCATGAATCTACGCATTATACAAATACATAACACATGCGTATGCCTTCGTATGTTATTTGGAGGGGTAACTGTCATATTATATTCCTACTTTGATATGCTGCTGTACTCTAACCAGTGGTGATAGAAGACTTTTGTTTGCATATTCTGGTGTGTATAATAAAGCTCTACAAACCTACAAGACTAAAACTAACCTTAGAGTGACTTTAAAAATCAGGTTGTATTTGCGGTTGTGGGTGAAGGCTGTCGTAACGAATTGCGGTTCTTAGGGGTTAAGCATGTACAGCCTGAAGGTGGATGCCTGGATGGTGTTGGTGGTGTGCAGCTTCCAGTCTAGTTTATTGTTGATGGTGACACCAAGTAGTTTGATTGACTCCACCACATGAAGTGAGTGGGAGCCAATTGTAACAACTGGTGGTGGGACTGGAGTTGTGGCTGTACAGACATGCATCACCACCGTCTTGTTTTGGTTGATGGTGACATGATTCTCCCTTGTCCAATCTTGGAGGCTGTCAAGGATATTTTGTAGAGGGCTGTAGTTTGGAGAGTCGTTGTTGATGGTGATCCCTACAGTGCAGTCATCTACGTATTTCCAGTGATGTGGTGTGTCCATGAGAGCATCATTTATTAACATGAGGAAACACTGAGGTACTAGTTTAGTGCCTTGCGGGATTCCACAGGTCTGGTGTTGGTGGGTGGAGATGGAGGTGGTGTTCTGGTACCGTGTGACCTGTCGGCGCTCACTCAGAAAGTCACACATGCAGCCACGAGATTAGGTGGTCAGGGAAGGCCAGGTGTATTGCCTTTTTAATGACGGTAGTGTGGTCAACTAAGTCAAAAGCTTTCCTAAAGTCAATGAAGGTAAAAGCTAGAGAGGTTTTGCGTTTGTCAAGATGCTGATGAATAAAATCAAGCAAACTGACAAGACAATATATATATATGTATGTGTGTGTGTGTGTGTGTGTGTGTGTGTGTGTGTGTGTGTGTGTGTGTGTGTGTGTGTGTGTATTATTTACCGGAATGGAAGAGGCTTTGGTGTGTGGGGTTGGACACTGACTGACGGAACACCTACATAATATATTTTCGAGAGTCTCTGGTCGGAGTGACGAGAAGTTGGAGACAATAGGAAGAAAAAAGGACGACAGAGGTGTGTGTGTGTGTGTGTGTGTGTGTGTGTGTGTGTGAGTGTGTGTGTGTGTGTGTGTGTGTGTGTGTGTGTGTGTGTGTGTGTGTGTGAGAGAGAGTGTAGGTGTGTGAGTGATTGTGTGTAGGAGTATGTGTAAGTGTATAGGTGTGTGAGTGTAGGTGTGAGTGTAGGTGTGTGTAGGTATGTGTAGGTATGTGTAGGTGTGTGTGTGTTTTGAATTACCTTGTTTCGTAGTATTGTCAGGAGTAATCAGTAGCCACCAAATTCTCATACACGATCACAGGCTCCTTATCAAATTAAACAGAAAAGTAAAAAGAGAGATTCACACACGGCTTGGGAAAAAAATTAATGCTCCTGTGTTGAACATTAAATTTTGCAATATTTTTTTTTCTTCAATTTTTGGATAGACATTTTTGTAGTTTTTTTGACGTGTGGAATATTGGTACTGGTCATTGCTAGTCAACACACACACACACACACACACACACACACACACACACACACACACACACACACACACACACACACCACACACACACACACCACACACCACATACACACACACACACGCAAACACACACGCACACACACACACACAAGTAAGAGATGCAAACAAAAGATCTCGTAAAAGAGAGAATAGAGAGAGAGAGAGAGAGAGAGATAGATGATGCATTGTGAGAAAGACTTGAACTCCTATCCTTCACCATTATTCCTCTCTCTCTCTCTCTCACAATCTCCATCACTCCTCTCTCTCTCTCTCTCTCTCTCTCTCTCTCTCACAATCACCATCCCTCCTCTCTCTCTCTCTCTCCACCATCCCTTCTCTCTCTCTCTCTCTCTCTCTCTCTCTCTCTCTCTCTCTCTCTCTCTCTCTCTCTCCACCAGTATTAGCAGTAGTAGCAGCAGTAGTAGTATTAGCAGTAGTAGTAGTAGTAGTAGTAGTAGTAGTAGTAGTAGTAGTAGTAGTAGTAGTAGTAGTAGTAGTAGTAGTAGTAGTAGTAGTAGTAGTGTCATGAACTTCTCTGCTCATTATGTCTTGCAGGAAATTACACTTAAACTGCCTTAGGCCCTACAGTAAGTGTGTGTGTGTGTGTGTGTGTGTGTAAGAGAGAGAGAGAGAGAGAGAGAGAGAGAGAGAGAGAGAGAGAGAGAGAGAGAGAGAGAGAGAGAGAGAATAGGCTATAGATGTAGTGTTTGGTTGAGTGAACTGAGCTCGAACATTGTATAGTATGTGTGTATCTGTATATATGTGTGTGTGTATGTATGTGAATATATGTGTGTGTGTGTGTGTGTGTGTGTGCGTTTTTGTATTATAATGTTTGAAATAATCTATGTGTGAGGAAACCACATTTTTTTTTTAATTTATGTCATCGTTTTTGTTGTTGTTGTTGTTAGTTGTTTACATTATCAAAACAACAGCCTTATTATTTTTACCTTCAACTTAAAAAAAAAAAAAAAAAAAAAAAAATCTACCACCATAAAAAAAAAAAAAAAAAAAAAAAAAAAAAAAAAAAACAGACATTCGTACACAATGAGGAGTAAACAACCTTGAGTTTTCCTGAAATTGTCCTTTAGTGAAAAGTGATAATTATTGTCCTGAAGTGAAAAGTGAAATAGCTAGATAGATAGATAGAGGCTAGTGGAAAACAAATTATGAACAGACTTTAGTAACATAATAGTCTTCTGTTTCCTGGCATAGTTTGGAGGAATCAGTAACCCTCCAAATTTACCGAAATGATAATCTCCCATTAATTAAATAAGCGATTAAAATCTAGTTTGTGAATATCCATCTATCTATCTATCTATCTATCTATCTATGGCCGGAAAGAGAAAGTGTGGAGAAATACGTGTAACAAATGGCTCCCTTTTCCAAAACGAATGTAAATGAAGGGAATGTGAAAAGCCTGACGAAGGAATAAGCTATATAACACGGACGAGGGAATGATGATGATGATGATGGGAGATGAAAGATGAGTAAAGAAAGAGTGTGAAGAGGGGGAAGAGTGAAGAGGGGGAAGAGTGAAGAGGGGGAAGAGTGAAGAGGGGGAAGAGTGAAGAGGGGGAAGAGTGAAGAGGGGGAAGAGTGTGAAGAGGGGGAAGAGTGAAGAGGGGGAAGAGTGAAGAGGGGGAAGAGTGTGAAGAGGGGAAAGAGTGTGAAGAGGGGAAAGAGTGTGAAGAGGGGAAAGAGTGTGAAGAGGGGAAAGAGTGAAGAGGGGGAAGAGTGAAGAGGGGGAAGAGTGAAGAGGGGAAAGAGTGAAGAGGGGGAAGAGTGAAGAGGGGGAAGAGTGAAGAGGGGAAAGAGTGAAGAGGGGGAAGAGTGAAGAGGGGGAAGAGTGAAGAGGGGGAAGAGTGAAGAGGGGGAAGAGTGAAGAGGGGGAAGAGTGAAGAGGGGGAAGAGTGAAGAGGGGGAAGAGTGAAGAGGGGGAAGAGTGAAGAGGGGGAATAGCAACGATGCCTCATATCATAGTGTGTGTGTGTGTGTGGTTGAATCTCATGCAATAACAACCATTATCAACAAAAACAACAACATAGCCTACATAACAACAACAAATGAAGCATCATATCATATAATGTTGTTGACTTCATGCAATAACAACCATTACCAACACAACAACAACAACAACATGCAGTAGTTGTCTATATAGTGACATATAATACAGTCTCTATCTTCATCACAACATAACAAACATGGACAAAGCAATCAACAACACATAACATAACGACCATAACCATTGAAAATAATTACACCCACAACATGACCACAACCACCACCAGGAATAACAAACAACAACAACACCCACAAACAAACAACTGACAAAGACACCACAAACAACAACACCCACAATCAAACAACCGACAAAAAAAATTACCACCACCACAACACCAACAAACAAATAAACATTCGAAAGTATGGCAAAATTCAGACCCCTTGATTTTCGACCTAATGCTCAAATCGCGAGTTTTAGGAATACGGCCATCGCTCAAGTACCACCAGAAGCAGAAATGAACATAGCATGTTACAGAAAAAGTCTGACCAAAATCAGATGTCTACAACCGAAATTATTGCGGTTTTATCAATTTGCAGTTTTTTATAATATTTACCTTGATTTCTTACTTTTGACCTTGAAAAGCAATAGGTGACCTAGAAATGTTGATGCCTACCTGTGGTGAAAATGTCAGCAAAATCGGACAAGAATTGCGACCTGTAGACCACCAAGCTACAGACATACACACAAACACACAACACCATAGAGCAACATACTTGGCGAAATTTCGCCAAGTAACAAAATCAACAAACACTGACACCACCACTACTACCACAAACAAACAAACAACAACAACAACAACAACAGGAGCCATGCATGTAAACAAGTAAAGCCGTTTCAGCTTCAAAGTTCAATACACAAATACATAGCATGCAAGGTTGGCCCAAGTGTGTGTGTGTGCTCTCTCTCTCTCTCTCTCTCTCTCTCTCTCTCTCTCTCTCTCTCTCTCTCTTTTTCTCTCTACCATACCACACTTCACACTACCATCGTCATAAAAGTATTAAAACTCCCAATAAAAACGATTACAAACTTTGGGCTATACAGTATCTCCCGAATATTTTTGTGCGGAGGTAAAGAAAGAGGAAGGAAGGAAGGAAGGTAGGGAAAAAAAGGGGAAGGAGAGGAATACGGAGGGAGGGAAGAAGGGAAGGAGAGAGAGTGGGGGGAGGGAGGGGAAGGAGTGAGAGAGGGTGGGAAGGAGAGAGAGGGAAGGAAAAGGGGAGGGAGGAGGCAGGGAGGGGAGAGAGAGGATGGGAAGGAAGGAGAGAGGAGAGGAATACGGAGGGAGGGAGAGAGGGAGGGAGGGAAGACGGGAGGAAGGAGAGGAATACGGAGGGAGGGAGGGAGGAATACGGAGGGAGGGAGGGAGGAAGGAAGGAGGGAGGGAGGAAGGAAGGGGGGAGGGAGGAGGCAGGGAAGGGAGGGAGGGAAGGAGGAAGAAACTATGAGGAAGATAAAAAAAGAAGAGATGGTGGAGGAATGATAAACTTGAGAGTCGTGTTAAGGTACGGATTAGCCTCTCTCTCTCTCTCTCTCTCTCTCTCTCTCTCTCTCTCTCTCTCTCTCTCTCTCTCTCTCTCACATCCTCTAATCCTTTTCCGAACTTCCACTCATAAGTTAATGGTCTTACTAACCAACCACTCACCATCCAACCACTCACCAATCAACCCACCCACCAACCACTCAACCCACTCAACCAACCAATCACCCAACCATCCAACCCATCAACCAACACACCACCCAACCCTCCAACCAACCAACCAACCAACCAACAAATCAACCAGCTAACCATCTAACCAACCAGCTAACCATCTACCAACCAACCAACTAACCAACCTTTCCCCCTTCCCCCTTACCAAACTGACCTAACAATATTTCTTTCTACTTTATTTACATCTTCCCATTTAAGTAGACACAAATTAAATTAAATTCGCATCTCTCTCTCATATTTACTCCCTCCCACCTTTTAAACATACATACATACACACATACATACACACATACATACACACATACATACATACACACATACATACATATACAGATACATACACACATATTCCTCGTTCCCTTTCATTTCCTCCTTCCCAATATTTAATCTCCACTTTTTTTTTTTTTTTTTTTTTTGCCTTGATCATTTTTCACTTTTCGCTTCTTCCTTCATCTTCTCCTCCTCCTACTCCTCCTTTATCACCCTTCGTTTCTTCTTTACCCTCCTCAACTTCTTTCTTTTTATCCTCTTCCTCCTCTTTCTTTATTTACTCTTTCCCTCCTCCTCATTTTTAACCTTTCCCTTTTTCCTCCTCTTCCTCCTCCTCCTTACCCCCCTCCTCCTCCTCCTCCTCCTCCTCCTTTATCTTACCCCCCACCTCCTCCCACTCCTCCTTCTCCCTATCCTCCTCCTCCTCCTCCTCCTCCTCCTCCTCCTCCTCCTCCTCCTCCTCCTCTTCCTCTTCTATACTCGAGACACGTGTGAGCTGGGCCAATAAAAGCTCCTACGCCCCAGATTAAGGTCATAGGAACCCTCTTTAGTCGATAATTAGTCAGGGTACGACTAGGAAAAAAAAAGCAAGCAAAAAACTCACTCACTCACTCACTCATTCATTCACTCACTCACTCACTCACTCATTCATTCACTATCTCACTCACTATCTCATTAACTATCTCACTCACTCACTCACTCATTATTTCACTCACTATCTATCTATCTCACTCATTTACTCACTCATTCACTAACTCACTCACTCTGCTATCTTCCTCTCTCTCCCTCAACCTTCCTCTACTCTTCCCTCCAACTTTCTCTCCCCCTCTCCCCCCCTCTTTGACATAACCCCCCTTTCCTTGACAAAAACAAAAACAAAAACAACAATAGCAACAATAACTACAACAACAACAACAATAACAACAACAATAACAATAATAATAACAACAATAATAATAAAAACAACAATAACAACAACAATAATAATAATAAATAAGGCTGGAAATATAAAACTTTATCTTGGACGAAAACTTCTCTTCGTTGCTAAATTCCCATTAGTTTGCAATGCGAATATAACGACTAATTAAGTTTTGTTTGCGTCGATGATAAAGTTTATTGTTGCCAGACTTATTATTATTCATTATTATTATTATTATTTTTATTGTTATTTTTATTGTTATTTTTATTATTGTTATTGTTATTATTGTTATTATTGTTGTTATTTTTGTTATTGTTGTTATTATTGTTGTTATTATTGCTGCCAGACTTAAGTGTTTTTTCCCTCTGGCATTTTCTTTTATTTGTTTATTGGTATGTATTTATAATTTCACTATTTACACGTAGAAAATTTATGCTGTGTATATTATTATGTTATGGTAATAGAGTGATATATTTATAACTTCACATATTCATAGAGAAAAATTATGCTGAATATATTATTAATTATGTCATGGTAATAGAAGGGAGAAATGGAAAATGTATACAATAACAAAATTATATATATAAGGTATACATATATATATACATTTTTTTTTTATTCTATTGAAACGTGAAGAGACAGCGAGGTAATATCAAATTAATTGGAAAATAATATAGGTGTTTTGTTCTAGCACAATAATGCTTTTTACGTACAGACAAATAATGATCAACACACACACACACACACACACACCATTTGATGTTCATTTAATTAAAACACTGTAAGAAAAACACTGACAAGGGGTGACTCTCTCTCTCTCTCTAACACACACACATACATTTAAAACACTCACACAATCATATACAAAACTCTCATACTCTCTCTCTCTCTCTCTCTCTCTCTCTCTCTCTCTCACCGTGTCTTGTTTACTCATTCCTTTGGGTAATCATCATGTATATAAACCCACAACGCACCTCGCCTTAATTTAAAATGTATATATAAATAACTCAATACTTTTTCTCTTCCTCTCTCTCTCTCTCTCTCTCTCTCTCTCTCTCTCTCTCTCAAGAAGATCTTACAAGAAGATCTTAGGAAGATCGGGGAGTGGTCTGACACGTGGCAAATGCCATTTAACGTGAACAAATGCAAAGTTATGCATATAGGCCACAGAAACCCCCGAACAGAGTATACCCTTAAGGGCAATGCTCTCGTAAGCACTGATACTGAGAAAGACTTGGGTGTAACTATCACTAGCGACCTCAAGTTCTCAAAGCAGTGTATTGAGGCAGAGAAGAAAGACCAAAGGATGTTAGGGTACATAAAGCGAAAGTTTGGATACCGGAACAAGGAGATAGTACTTTGTCTGTACAATTCCCTTGTCCGACCGCACCTGGAGTATGCAGTCCAATTTTGGAGTCCTTCTTACCGAAAGGATATTACGAGATTGGAACGAGTGCAAGCCAGGGCAACCAAACTTATACCCTCTCTTAGACACAAGAGCTATGAAGATCGGTTGGTAGAACTCAACCTGTTCTCTTTGGAAACTCGGAGACTGCGTGGTCAGCTTATCGAAGGCTTTGACAATGTAGACTACAGGGACATTTTCCAACTCAGTGAGGGAACAACCAGAAATAATAATAATAATAACAATAACAATAACAATAACAATAATAATAATAATAATAACAATAATAATAACAATAATAATAATAATAATAACAATACCAATAACAATAATAACAATAACAATAACAATAACAATAATAATAATAATAATAACTCTCCTTCTACTGTAATATTTTCCTACATAACACACATAATAAATATTCTAACACTGACTATTCCTTCCCCCTTCAATTAACTTCTCTCATTCCAAATTTACGCATCGAAAAAAAAAAAAAAAAAAAAAAAAAAAAAAAAAAAAAAAAAAAAAAAAAACATACATACATACATACATACATAATTCTATACACATGATTTGGGCAAACTATTTTTATTTTTTATTTATTATTTTTTTTTTTTAACTCATCTGCACCACATTTCCATTTAATATTTC